>PVJS01004509.1:0-20593 GCA_004027185.1 Glis glis
CACCTGAGATGCTTAATGTAAATAGGGTGGGTGAGGAGGACAAAGGTCAGACCCCACTGCCTATCTGTTACCAGGGAAACTGAGGACTAAGAGGAAGTCCTGCCCTCCACTGTGCGACCCTACCTACCCCTCCTATAAAAGAACTGCGAAAGCACGCAGACTCTCTCTTGCTCTCTGGCTCGCCTGGATGGATGGATGCCTGTAGGGAGACTTGCTCACCCTTTCTTAGATGACCCCCCACCTTTCTTAGATGACCCCCAACCTGTATCCCCACCTTTATTAAGTTAATTAAAACCTTTGCCTTTTTCTGATGGCACGTGTTGAAATTCTTATTCATCATGGAAGCCAAGGACCCCTCAGCATTAGCATGTGTTTCCCATGACATTTACCATATAAGGTTGTATATACAATTCAATCTAGTTAATGTGTACAGGGACCTTGGAAGTTTGGGGCATGATGACGAAAGCTGATAAAACTGATGATTGCTTTGGACATGAGCAGGGCCTTTGGCCCATGAGGTGAATCTAATTAGGTGCAGTTTTGATGCTGAACGGTGAAAACTCACCAGATCATATCCTCTCATGAGAATTATGGTTACTGATAGGCATTGAGTTTGAGCAACAGTCCAAACAATGGCCAGCTACCATTCTTGCTCTCCATGAAGTGTAGTGGGCATACCACAGGGTTGCAGTAAACCCATTATCAAAGGTTTTCTGGATATGTCTCCTTTGTGCTGCCTTAAAGAACATAAAGAATATAGCTATTCTTATCCCAATACTTGGGAGGCTGAGACAGGAGGATTGCAACTTTGAAGCTAGACTCAGCAACTTAGTGAGAGCCTGTTTCAAAATAAAATATAAAATAGGGCTGGGGGTGTAGATTAGAGGTAGAATGCCCCTGAGTTCAATCTCCAGGACTCCCCCCCCCAAAAAAAACCAGAATACAACTAGAAGGACAGTTCTGATCAGTGAGTCAGGTTTCTATGTGCAACATGCTTATTACTAGAATCTTCTCAGAGAGCAAAAATCCCTAGAGCAATGATTGTCACCCTAGAACAATGTCTCCTGAGCTCCTAAAGTCCTCCAGAATGCTTGTTCACCAGTATAGGTGGCATTTGGGTTTGGATGAGGTTCATGGTTTAAAGATATACAAAGAAGAAGAAAAAAAGAGGAAAAAGAGAGAGCCGGGCGTGGTGGCGCACGCTTGTAATCCCAGTACTTGGGAGGCTGAGACCGGAAGATCCGAGTTCACGGCCAGCCTCAGCTGCTTAGTGAGGCCCTCCGCAACTTAGTGAGACTCTGTTTCAAAATAAAGAATAAAATATAGGGCTGGGGGTGTAGCTTGGAGGTAGAATGTCCCTGGGTTCCATCCTGAGTACCACCAAAAAAAAAAAAAAAAAAAGAGAGAGAGAGAAAAGAGTTTATGTATCTTGTGTGTCTAGAGCAACTTCTTCCCAATAGCACGTGAGTGCCTGGATGGATTCCAAGTGATATTGTCACTGTTTTAAATAAAAAACACACTGGAAGAGCCTTTGAGATTAAGGTAAGGAATACTGTCCACAGGTTAGTGGAAAGGAGAATACGACAGTGAGGATGCGAGAAAGTATATCTGATAGGCTGACCGAGAACCACTCTCTATTTCCTTCTCATTCTCATTCCCCATCTCCTCAGTCTGTCTTATTTTTTTTCCTAGTGCACCACCAGGAGACACAAGGCAAAATGAAACGGCATCCAATAACCTTGATTGGAGTGGGTCAGAGAGCAGCGCCCTTGGGAGTAGAGACCCGGAAGCGATCACCTCCCCTCTGACACCATGATGCTCTCAGTCGGCTTCCTCCACTGGGACAAGCAGCCTCACCAAAAATGAGGCAGGAACTTCACATCTCAGAGAAGTCCATAAGGTTCACAAATTGGAGAAGGATTCTCCTAGAAAACTCAAAGTGCATTGTATCACTCAGACTCATGACAGAGCACCCAGTGGTAGAGACACCCATGGGAATAGGCGACGAGCATGTGTCATGCGGACTTTACTCCCATCGCTTCCTCTTCTCTAGTCATCTTCCTCCTGTGCAGTAAGATTACATCTGAAAGATTGAAAACAGACCCTCAACGCTCTCCGAATATTAATAGCATTTTTCTTTGTTCTACACTTCTATCTGCATAAGAGTTATTTGCTGAATTGTCAGCAAACACGTGATTGACTCTGCCATTTGTCTTGCTTATGTGTTTTAAGATTTCTTAATCCACTGTACTACCAAGAGACAAGGAGTTTACTTTTGGTGTAATTAAGGATTGTGTTTACTAAATAGTCTGAAAGTCGAAGTTCAAATAGGAGAAAAATGCAGGTACACTGTAGGAATCTTGTGATCCAACACGTAGCTTTCCTCATCTTTCTGAACACAGCGAGAGAGTAGTTTTCCTAAACTCCAAGGCACATCAAAGGCAGTGAGCCAACTTACCTCTGATCTGCACAGAAAATGCTAAGAGGAAGAGGGCATCATGAGAAGAGAAGCGAACATGGTTAGTAAATTTTCTCTGCAGTCTTAAAAACCCTAGTGCTGTGTGCATGTATGTCCCTATTACTCTGAACTATGCTGTGATATGAGACTATAATATACCAATAAAATTATATTAAAAAATAAAAACAACCCTTCACAGAATTATGGAACATCGATCACCAAGCTCAGTGCTCTGAAACACTGTAGACCCAACCGAGGGACCGTTACCTCTCAATGTTTTGTCCACAGTGGAGATTTTGCTTCCTCAAGAGGCCAAGGAAGGAAGCAAAGCTGTCGAGAGGACATAAAGATTACCCCCAACTGCTGACAGCAGATGGCAGCTAATGGCAAGTGTTTTTAACACAGCTTTATTTCCCAGGTTGAGGTATTGATGTGTCTCTGTGGGGTTTTTCTGGGCTTATTTATTTATTTTATTTTAAAAAGTCACTTTGTAAAATGACAGTGTGACTTGCATTGTAATTTCTGCCTGCCCTGGGCTCCCATAGTATATTTGCCTTCTTATTTCCCTGATATGGGGGTGGCATTTGAGATCCAACCAGAAGCAGGTTTGTGTTATTTTCAACTTTGACAATTAACAAGGAAAGCATCAATTCACACAAAGAAAAGCGAGGGGTTGTCCCCATTTTCTGAGTTGCGAGAGCTTTGAAATCTAAGTAAATATAGCCGGTTTCCACACGCCAAGTGGATTTGACATGACTCACTGCAAACAGCCCCAGACCTGTTTGTGCCAGCTACGACTGTTGAGTAGCCTTACAAGAAAAAGCTTCTTAACACTTTTATTTCTCTAACAAAGCAACTTTAGTCGCTGCAGATTTAAATCTGATTTCTGGGTGATTATCTTTTTGTTTAATTTCTAAATCCCAAGTATTTTGTTGGACTCCAGCTCATTGTGACTGAAGCAGAGGACAGCTGATTACTGCCAACACAAAAGAAAGTAGGAAACAGAAAAGGAGTCCGACGACCTTCTTTTATACTTTCCTCCTCATCCAGAGTCCACCCAATTATCCATAGAAGGAAATCATAACCAGTAAGAAACTAGCCTCCCTCTCTCACTCCCTCCTTGTTCTGTCCAGGGATCCAGAGTCTTTCAGACTCGGAAGCACTGGCAGGTAGCACTGCATTTTCTGAATCTCCATAAATAATTCCTGCGCACAAGCTGAAACATATTGTTAGGCTCAAGGATGTTCTGTCCCCAACCTTCATCCTCCAGATTAAGGTGTATCTTTATGTTTTTGTAAAATTAGATACAGTAAAGTTGAGATAAAGGGCACCTCAGGATCCAACTTGCACTCAGCCTTCTGTGGTTGTAATGGGATTAATGGGATTGGTGGGAGAGAGGAAGGAAGGGGGGTTATCTGTTTCTCTTGGGGTGTTTTTCCATTTGGGCACCAACTTTCAGAGCATAGAGTTCCTAGAAAAGAAATTCCAGAGCATGTGCCTGAGTCTCATTCTGACTTCTCCCCTGTGGCACTGGGTCATCCCCAGAGACCTGCCTCAGTGTGTCCCTGACAGTTTCACAGTTGGAAGTCCTAGGTCCTTGGCCACCAACTGTTAGCAGTTTTAAAGAGAAAATAACAAACAAACAACTGAAATGAAAGATCAGGTTACTTGGCAATTTGCTGTTTAGTAGAACTGTTCTATTCACTCAGGAAAAGTGGCAGAAAGTCTCCTGCCCTTTGAGAACTGCGAGGCAAACATTTCAATCTCTTACACTGCCATAGTGCTCCGGGAGAAAGGTGCCAAGTCAACAAATTTTCCGCATCCCTCCTTCTTCCCTGCAGTGTCAAGTATCTTGGACAGTGTTCATACCTCAGGAGAAAAGGAAAGAAGTGAAGAAGTTGGTACTTTTGATGCAGGCGAGAGCCCCATTACTAATTAAACCACAGCAGCCTGAACCTAGGATGATCAGCTAGTGGGTACCCCCAGCAGAGCTGGAAGGTTCTGTTGAAAGGGTAATGGAGTATGGAAACTCAGAATCTAGCAATAGTCCTGATGTCAGACCAGCAGCCTCCTCATCTCACCCCTACTTCAGCTCCTAGCACTAAGCAATCTGGGAACATAGACACTATCTTGAATCCTTACTGCCTCTGGTCTCCAATCCTGACAAGGGCCCACTGAGCAAAGTTTAAGCCAAGACCCTGAAGATTGCTATTGTGTCGATTAGGACGACTGGGCCATAAATTCCAAAATATCTCACCTCATCTGGCTTAAACAGTAAGGACATTTGTGGTTTTATATACCAAGAAGTCTTAGCATAGGGTGACTCAATAAAGCAACGACATTAGGATCTTGGTTCATTCTTTTTTCCACTAGACTAACCTCAGCAGATTGGCCTTGTCCCTGACAAGCTCCCCATCAAACCTGCAAGATGACTTCCACAACCAGAAACCAGATGGGCAAACAACAGTGCCCAGGCAAAGGAGAGGACTGTTCATTATCATTTGTCTCTTTAAGAAGGGTCCCTTTGCTGGAAAACTACCAGATCTCCCCTTATTTCTCATTGACTAAGTCACATGATCTCCACCGGGCCCACTGACTGGCTAGGATAACAGAACAACAGTGATGAACTGAGTTGAATCAGGACTTTCATTACACCAGGTGGGGAAAAGTAGAAACTGAATGAAATCACAGTAAACAGCTACTGGGTATGTAACCGACATAGCTGTGCCAGCTTCAATAGTCAGTTATCTCCCAAATTATGTGGTATTCCATGAAACTTCTAAGAGTACAGTCCTCTCTTATTATGCACCTCTGTGGAAGGGAGGACTTGAAAATATTGTCTTGGTCAGAGGCATGATATAGAAGTTTATTATTATTATTATTAGTAGTAGTAGTAGTAGTAGTAGCAGTAGTAGTACTGGGGATTGAACCCAGGGGCATTCTACCTCTGAGCCACACCCCCAGCCCTTTTTATTTTTTATTTTAAAGCAGGGTCTCACTAAGTTGCTGAGGGTCTTGTTAAGTTGCTGAGGCTGGCCTTGAGCCTGTGATCCTCCTGTCTCAGTCTCCCAAGTACTAGGATTACAGGTATGCACCATGGTGCCTCTCTAGAAGCTTACTTACTTGAGATGTAGGTGGGAGTACAGTTCTTCCCAAGGGAAAAAATAAAAAGCAGGCCTATGTTGAAAGTGGTCAACCATTCCAGTTTACCCAGAACTATCCTAGTTTCGAGTCTAGAAGTCTTGGATCATGGGAATTCCCTCAGTTCTAGGGAAACCAAGGTATTTGTCACCCTGTCTGAACCTTGTGTTGTCTGGGAATCCAAATATATATACTACTCCATTTCCAGGAAATTCCAAGACCAATAGACCAAAATATATTATCTTAAAGCTGGTGGTGATGCTGAGGTACTGGGCAGAAACAAATGTGAGTCTTTTCAGGTCTCAAAGCCCAAGCCACAGGGATTCCTGGGATGGGGCGGGAATAGACAGTGTCTGTTGGACGTGGGCCCACAAGGAAAATCACAGAGACTCGAGGAAATGACCCACTGTGTGAAAGAGTCAGCAGATAAACAAAAGTTAAGTCTCAGAACCCAAATGACAGGACAAGAACATGGAAGAAAATATACAACACAAACATTGAAAATAATAAATGTGTGTGTGCGCACTAAGAAAAGTTCTAGATGTTAAGTAAAACCGCAGGCTGATTTGAAAAGGAACCAATATGGTCATGTAGTTTTAATTTTCTTTTTTGTGATTCTCTCAATTTTCTTTTGTATATTTTGATGCCATGTTGAGATTATGAATTAGTAATTGTTGTTATATTTAGGCCTGGTAAATATTCCCTTTTATCATTAAGTTATGATTTTATTCTTACCAATGCTTTGTGCCTTATAATTTTTGTTTAATCTTTTAAAAATGTATTTCCTTTTTTAAAAAAAAATCAGTGTGTAAGTCTTGTCCCTCCATGCCTTCAGGAGGGAATTAAACATGTATGACATTTGTTTTTGTGAGAGAAAATATTGAAGAAGCTAGGAAAGGATGGAAGAGCCATCAGAACAAAATCCCCTGAGGGGAGGGGGGAAGGGGGAGGGAAGGAGGGAGGGAGGAAGGGAGAGAGGGAGGTTGGTTGGGTGGATGCATCCTAGATTGACTTACTACCTAAAAAAAGTGTGGCAAGGTCATTAGAGATTACTGGAGCCAGAGTTACCTGTTGGGGAAGTCTCATGTTCCTCAGAGCCTGGCCTGCCAAGGGACCCCTGCCACATGTTGCAATTGGCTAGGAGCAGCCCAGGAGAAGCATGTAGTTCCCAGCACAGTAGCTGGGGCCCTTGCTCAGCTATATTCCTATATTCTGTGTATTCCCTAGGTTGGAGATCTAAGAGGGGTATACTCATGACCAGCACAGTTAATATTGGACCTGTATTATTATTTTGTGGTGCTGGGGATTGTTCTACCCAGGGGTGTTCTACCTCTGAGCTACTCCTTCAGCACTGTTTTATTTTTTATTTTGAAACAACAGGCTCTCACTAAGTTGCCACAGGCTGGTCTCAAACTTGCAATCCTCCTATCTCAGCCTCCCAAGTACCAGGATTACAGGCATGTACTACCATGCCTGACAGATCAGTATTATTTTTAAATTATCTCTTTACTTTTAGTTTTTTGTTATCATATGGTTTATCATTTGTAAATAGCTTATAGGTGAACTTTTAAATTTTCAGCCTGAGAGTCTCTAAATTTTAATTAGGGAATTTAGTTCATTTATAACAATTTTGATCACTGACATATTTGACTTTATTTCTTTTATAATATTTGTTCTTCTGATTTGCTTTATTTTTCTTTACCTCTTTTTCCTCCTTAATTATATTCTAAAGATGATTTGTACAATCTGTAAAACAAAGGTGGTAAAATAGTAAACACAATACATGTAAAAAGACAGTATATTATTGTGATGATGTCAATTTGCCTAACTGTTCTCCATATTACCTTTATCTCTATACTCATTGGGACATTATGTACTCCATTTTTTTAATTGATTACCCTTTGAATTTTAGATTGTGTACTTGTCTCAACAAAGACTGAAGTTAATCAATTTTCTCCTAATTAATTTATAAAGTCAATACAATTACCATAAAAACACCAGCAGATGTTTTCATGAAGCTTAACAAATGTATATTAATAATTTTGATGCAATTCTAAAAAAATATGAAACAGCAAAAGACAATGAACAGCCTCAATAATATAGAATATGGAAAAGAAAGAAGAGGGAAAGGAGGAAGGATTTATCCTCTCAGATAACAAGATTTGCCATAAAGCTAACGTAAATAATATGGTATTTGCACAGTGAGAGAGCAGAAGAGAAAGCCCCCAAATAAGTTCTTTCTTCCTTTCTCTCTCTCTCTCTCTCTCTCTCTCTCTCTCACACACACACACACACACACACACACACACACACACATACTTAATGTATGACAAAAGTGGCATTTCAAGACAATAAGAAAAAACAGTGTATTTAATATATATATATATATATATATATATATATATATATATGCTAGGGCAATTAGGTACATAAATAACTTTCTATAGAAAAAGGTGAAATTAGCATTTTAATTCATTCCATGAAAACACACACATACACAATTCCAAATGAATCAAAGTCTTAAATGTGAAAAAAGCAAAACTAAGCACTTCAGAAAAATGAAATACAGAAGACTGACATTGTTATAGGAAAGAATTTTTAAGCTAATATACAAAATATATGTCCTAAAGGAAAACACTGAAAAATTTGATATTAGAAATTAAAACTAATATATGATTTAAAAACTTTTTTCTTTTTATAGTACCGGGGATTGAACCCAGGGGCATTCTACCTCCGGGATACACCCCCAGCCCTATTTTTTATTCTTTATTTTGAAACAGGGTCTCACTAAGTTGCGGAGGCCTCACTAAGTAGCTGAGGCTGGCCGTGAACCCGGATCCTCCTGTCTCAGCCTCCCAAGTACTGGGATCACAAGTGTGCGCCACCATGACCGGCTTAAAAACATTTTTTAAAAGTTGAGGGAAGTGGATTAGGCCACAAGACGATATTTACAATCTCTTTTTAACAGACAAAATTATTTATAAGGGTCATTACTGATTAATAAAAGAGGTAAAGTATGACCCAAAAGAAAACAGACAAAGCTATGTAATTCCGCAGTTCAGTGCAGAATGACTTATAAGCATATAAGAATGTGTTCAACTTCACTAATAATCAGAGAAATGCATGCTAAAGTAGCTAATGAAACACCACTTCACACACATCACGGCAAAAGTGCTGGCAGACAACACTGAGTTTTAGAAAAATGTAGGGAAATGAGAACATTTATATCTTGTTGGTAGAAGTGAAATGTGTTAAGAGCTATGTTGGTGAGTAGTTTGACAATTCCTAGAAAAGTTCAAGATGTGCTCATCGTCCACGGGGTGGGGGGGGGAGTCTTCCCTGGGAAACCCCCCGTGGATGCACAGGGAGACACATACAAGGACATCGCTGTAGCATTGCGAACCAAAGACAAAAAGAACAAAACACCAACTTGACCAGGAGAAAAAATAATAAAACTAGGCTTATTAGTATAATAAAGCACCATGTGGCCCGTACAATGAATTAGATCTACCTGCATCACAAAACAACACTGCGTCCTAGGTGCATCCCCGAGAGAAATGAAAACATCTGTCCGCGCAATATGTACATAAATGTCAATAGCAGTATCACTCACGAGAGCCAAAAGGTAGAATCAAGCCATAGGTACATCAACTGATGAATGGGTAAGCAAATTGTGGTATATCCATATGAGGAAATATCACAACACAAACAAACCTTGAAAACATCAGGCCAAGCAAGAGAAGACACACACACACTCACACACACACACACACACACACAAACACACACACACACACACACTGTTACCCATTATATGAAATTTCCAGCAAAGACACATATACAGAAGCGGAAAGTAGATTCGTGGTGACTTACAACTTCTGGAGATGACAGAAGAATGAGAGGGTGCTAGATAAAGGGTATGGATTTCTTTCTAATGATGACAATGTTATAGAATTGATGGTGGTGGTGGTTTCAATTATCTAGGAATATAATGAACACCATGAAAATGTTCTTACACACTTTAAATGCACGAATTGTACATTATATAAATTACATCTCAGTGAAGTTGTATAAAAATGTAGACTAGTATAACATTTAGTTGAGAAAAACAAAAGTAGATATTGTTTGCAGTTATACTTGTAAATATAACTAAATGGATATATAATACACACATACATACATAGTAAACTTAAAAATATGCATTGTAGTGACACCCAGGAATTTCAGGTTAAAAGTTGCCTTTGTAGAGAGAAGGCGAAGAACTAGGAGGAGGGTAGTTTTATCAAAGTGCTTCCTTTAAAAAAGGTATATCAGAAGAAAAATTGCCAAATGTTAGGACAAATTTCCTCTTAATTCATATATAGATACTACTGCATTATTTTCTGGGTTTGAAATCTTTTACTGTAACTTTAAAAAAATTCTTGTTAGCCTGTTAACTTCATTGAAATAAAACAACCTTCAAGGATAAAATAAGACATTTTATTCCCTTGCTCTGATCATATAGGCTATAAATGCACCCTCCTTTTCTTCCTCTATGTTTCACGGTTGTAGAAGGTGGTCTCAGGAGATACATGTTTGAGTTCATAAAGTGAGCTCTGCATAAACCGCATACCTTTCAAATGAATGCAATGTAATTCCAGCAACAGGAAATGATGCTTTTTTGTCTGTTTAGAACAGATTTTTGTTATCCTTTCAAGAATGATATAAATTAAATCATTCTTCCCTGTAACGACACAGTAGCACATTTTAGCTTCAGCTTGTATATGGATCACATTAGTTTGTTTTTCCAAAATGCAGGTTATTAAATGATAAGAGTAGCCGTGAGAGAAAAGGCAGGCCTTTTGGACACTTTTTGAAAGCTGAGATGGAGTAGGGAGTCTCTTTATATTCAATCTGTAAAGCCAACAACTTGTTGGTTGTGAAAAATGTAAATATTTTGTAGTCCAACTAAATCCAAGTTTGAAATGTGAAAGGCACATAAAAATCATTACCATGCTCTCCTCTCAGAAAGGACCACTTTTACTGCAAACTGTAAAATAGACTCAGCTACTCTAGTCCTTCCGAAATAGCATATTAAACTGATATCTGCAAAGTTCTGAGGAGATCATGAATTCGGCTAAGTAAATGATATAAATCTGTGCTGTATAATAAAGGAAAACTAATTGCAAAATGTACGCCATTCCAGGACTATTTTTGTCAGAAAATATAGGAGTCACTGGGTAGATGTTGTTTGGGGAAGTATTTATGGCCAATCCCTGCAGTGCTTGAAATCACTGATATAAGATGCTGGCAAAACCCACTATGCTTACTGGTTTAGCTGACCATCACACCCAAGAGAAGAGATTTTTATGGAGAAAAGCCTTTTAAATATGTGGTTGACTGCTAATAGATAGAGCCAATTACCCAAGAAATTAAAATGAATAGATGGTTAGTCATCACTGCTCTGGTTATTGCAATAGCCTGTTTGTGACTAGATCTTCCTGCATAGACAATGATATCCCTGCTGAGAATGAGTCCCAGGTTCTAAAGGAAATTGATAACTCATCATTTCTTTCTCTGGAAATTACCCTTGGAAGACTCTGTGTTTCTGCAACCCTCCAAGACAGTGGTGCATAATGAGCTTTAGCATTCTCTGAATATGTCCCTTGAATCAACCAATATGAAGTCTATTGTATTTTCCTGGACCAACCACTTTCAAAAAAAGTTTTGAACCATCAGCTTAGCCAATCAGATTGACCACATCCATCTGATGTGTTCTTAAAATGACCTAAAATATTTAATCAAGTATATTTTCAGCTAAAGTTTAAATCACCTAATCGTTCCGTTGATCAAATAATTAATAGAGCAGTCCCAAGAGCCTGAATAATTAGTTTCAGATGCAAACAACTTTTACTTGCAACATATGAAAATATTGGATTCATTCATGCTTTTATAATTGACATTAACTCCCTATTATGTCAACGAAAAGGCTGAGAGGAATGGAATTTTTAAATCCACGTAGAGAGTTTCTGTACATGTGTCTAGGTTGGCACCTTGAAATATAAGATCCAATATACTTTAAAATATAAGATCCAATAATTTTAAAATAATTATCAGTTACAACATAAAATCAGTTAGTTAAAATTTAGATATTACCGTCATTTTCCAACATGTGCTCAAATTACGCATGTCCCAAGAGATGCTACTAAATTCTGAGGGGAGTGGCAAGTTAGGGAGACAGAAGAGGAGCTATGTGATGGCATGCAATGTGATAAAATTTTTCCCAGGAAACTGCACACCCTGGCTTCTTTTTGGAGATTCCTACTGTGTATTAGCATAGTAAGGACCCGACATGTCCTGCAACATAAAAAACTAACCTTAATTCATCATTACCCACACTTACTGATTCAGGAATCCTAAGAGTGTTATCCTAAATTATTCCACACAATATATCTAAAAATACCAATAGAGACTAATCTATCACCTTATAGACAAAGGCCTAAAACGTTTGAACTGTACACCCAAGGTCACTAGAGCACCAAGTTTTAGAGTCAGAAGTCCTGGCTCCCAACTCAAGGATGCTCCCTAGAATGATCCAATTAAAGATACGATTGTCCAAATGATGCTCCCGAATTATATATGTTTTTTTTAAATAGTAAAAAACAGTCATTTAGGAATTATCAAGAAACCCAAGAATATGGAGGCTTTGTCGTCTCAAGTTTGGGAATAGCTTGATAATGGGTAGGACGCATCAGCTAGAGACACTAAGCCCGTATGGCAGACAATATCATCTCACTCTGATTTGAAGCAAAGCTCCCTCCTGGCTCTCCTCTCATTACCCACATTCATATTGTAGCTTCCAGTTTAACCCTCTAAATATTTTTTTTTTTCTTTTGCCCTAAACGAGTGGGCTGATCTGATCTCAGAAACCATGACTGGAAGACTGAAACTCTGATAACCCAGAGGCCAGACTGGCACCAATTCTCTTATTTACATCATGCTTCTAATTATACATCAGTACTTGCTGTGGGAGACCCCCAGGAAACCCCCGTCTGTGCCCGAGACCCTCTGACTTCACCACCTAACCATTTCTCCTCCCCGTCAGAAGCAGAGGAATTAATAGACTGCGACAATCGTCTATTGTTCTAAGTGAGAGGGATGGCAACGCATGAGGAGGAACAAGGATGTGGAATGTCTGCGATGTTCTTATTAAAAGTCTCTCTGTTTAGAAATTCTGCTAGCTTCGTTTTCTGCGCTCTATTAGATGATAGAAGAATCTCGTGCCTTGGTGTCCCTGATGGAATAAGAGAATCGTGATGGGCTGGCACCAGGATCTCATGGTTTCTGCCTTGAGGAAGCATCACACGGGGGTCAGCACATCTCCCCCCTTAGAAAGGAAGTTCTTTGAGCGCGCAGATACTCCACTTCAGGGTCAGGCACCCCATTGGTCTTCAGCCCACTACTGAGAGAATGTAGGCCGCCGGGGCTCAGAATCATTCAAATAATTGAAGAGCCCACCTTCAGGCAGAGGGTTAGAAGCCATATGGGTAATGTCTGACTTTCCTCCGATTAATCTTTGATCCTTTCATCTTTGCTGGGGAATAAAGGTTGTTGAGAGGCCCTTTTCCTCTTCACTCTCTAAAATCCCAATTGCCTTTTAGGTGGCCAGGGCTCAAAAGGAAAATCATGCCCAATTCATGCAGTTTCTAAGTCAATATGATTACACTTTTCACAGTGATTTGTTTTACAGTTCATGTTTCTGTTTTAATAAACAGTGATTTTTTTATGGAGAAAAATCTAGTTTGCAGGTATCTGCTAATATCAATTATTAATGCTTGTGTATCTAGTGCATTGATGGAAATTGCCTTCCCAGAGCTCCAGAAGAAACCTGGGAGGTGGAATAAAATGAACTAATATTTATTTAGCCTCTACTGTGTCAGGCAGGGTGTTAGGTCTTTTTATATTAATATTAGATTTAATTTTCAATCTAACTTCAGGGAAGAAGCCTTCGTTGTCATTGCTATTAAGGATGATAAAACTAAGAACGAGGAAGGATTGTTTATTTTATTCAATCAGCATTTATTACTTATTTGAAGGAGGAAGAAGAGGAGAAATTAAAGAAGCAGGAAGGTAAAGAATCCAGCCTGTAACTCCTCAGAGTGCGGCACACATGGGCATCACACCCGTTAGAAATGCAGATCCTGGGGCCGCTTCAGGTGTATTGAGTCGATATCTGCATTTTCACAAGATTTCAGGTGACCCTGTGCAGTTTAAAGTCTGAGAAGCAGTGTCTGTCCAATTAAAACCTGACCCGAGGGAAAGGAGGAGAGAGGAAGGAGAGAGCCTCTATGGGCAAGACTGAGCGAGACATGGAGCTGAGAGAAGAACAGGCACAAAGGAGATTCCGAAAGCCATTGTGTTGTGCTGGGGAGACCAGAGGCAGGTCGGGCCAACAGCATTGAATGCTTTCTCCTGAGGCTGCGCCAAGGCGGCGGCGGCGGCTTCTTCTTCTTCTTCTTCTTCTTCTTCTTCTTCTTCTTCTTCTTCCTCTTCCCCTTCCTCTTCCCCTTCCTCTTCCCCTCTTTCTCCTCCCCTCCTCCTCCTCCTCCTCCTCCTTCTTCTTCTTGTTCTTCTTGGTACTGGGAATTGAACCCAGGGGCATTCTACCTCCAAGCTACACCCCCATACCCCCCTTTTTATTTCTTATTTTGAAATAGGGTCTCCCTAAGTTGCTGAGGGTCTTGCTAAGTTGCTGAGGCTGGCCTTGAACCTGCAAGATCCACCTGTCTCTACCTCCCAAGTACTAGGATTACAGGCTTGTGCCACCAAGCCTGGCTTCTTCTGTGGCTTTTAAATTGGATCCTCCAACAGTGTAGAAGAGTCCCAATTTCCCCACATCCTCACCAACATGTGCTACTGTTTGACTTCTTAATGATGAGGTTCGGGGGGGGGGACACTAAGAGCTGTGTGCATGTATGTTAACATCAAATAGATATTCATTGTGATGGGAGACTCCAATGCACCAATAAAAGCACGTTTAAAAAATAAATCAGATCCTTTTTTAATGTTTTTTAAAGAGAGTTCTTTACTTTTTAAAAATTTGTTTGGTTTGGTTTGGTTAGGTGACTGAACCCAGGGCCTTATACATGCTAAGCATGTGTTCTACCCAGTACACTTTTAAATTTTATTTTCAATTATTCTTGATTTCTGGTGTGACACTAGCTTTCCACTGTACCAGGAAGCTGCCCAACTTTCAAAGAGGTGCCAGTTAATTAAGCTTGTGAAACTTAATTGAATTGAAAGGCCAGATGAGATTTGTTGATTCTGCAGGAGAGAAATGAGGCTCAGGGAGCTCAGGTCTTCCCCTTCTTTCCCCAAGTGTACTAGCTGTGGGATATTTGGCCATTACAAGGTATATTTGCCCAGAAAACCACACAGAAGTCAAATTTGGGGACAGCCAGTGGAGGCGCATGAACTACTCAAAGTTCAGGAAGCCATGTGATGTGGCTCACCCAGTGGTCACCAGGAGGGCCTTATGGCCTGCTGCTCAGGGACAAGCCATAGCACGTCACCCTGGGACTTGTTAGTGACACAGGATCTAAGCCTCCTCTCAGGCCTTCTAAACCTGAATATGCATTTCACCAAGATACCCAGGTAATTCATGTGTGATTTAAAGTCTGAAAAAAAGCCAGATGTGGTGGCACATGCCTATTATCCCAGTACTTGGAAGGCTGAGACTGGAGGATCTTGGGTTCAAGACCAGCCTCAGCAACTTAGAGAGGCTCTCAGCAACTTAGTGAGACACTGTTTCAAAATAAAAAATAAAATAGGACTGGGGTGTAGCTTAGAGGTAGAATGCTTCCAGGTTCAATCACCAGTACCAAAATAAATAAAGTCTGAAAACACTGCCTTAGCAGTATCCATACTCTGTGTGTGTGTATGTGTGTGTGTGTGTGTGTGTGTGTGTGTGTCCATGTATGATATTAGAGATTGGACCTAGGGGTATTCTACCTCTGAGCTACACCCCGGCCTTTTACTTTTTTCTTAAAACAGGGTCTGGATAAGTTGCTTGAGGGTCTTGAACCTATCCTCCTGTCTTAGCCTCCTAAGTACCGAGATCACAGGCATGTGCCCCCACTCCCAGTTTCCATACTATTTGTGATGATCTCTTACCTCCAACTGATGTCCCCTCCTAAAGCCGCTCCCTCCCTCATCTGGGTCCCAGGCACACACCCAGGGACCTTGTTAATTTGGGGCATATTTTTCTACAAATATCTCCCAGGCCAGACCTTCCAGAGTGCCTTAGGAGACGGCACGATTCTGAACAGATGCCAAATGCAATTTTTGGCAGAAGTAGAGCAAAAATCCTGGATTATCTACTCTAACTGTGCCTGAGGGCAGAGGGATGTTACCTATTCTGGGTTTTGTTTACTTAATTATAAAATCATTTATGCCATATTATCCCAGCAGGTCTGATTCCAAGGTTGGAATCTAAATATAACAGATTTCACTACTATCGAATTTGGAGCCTTAGGGACATTCACATTCAATGTCTAGTTTGGTTTTAGTGATACTGATAGGAGGGTCTTCTTCATGCACATATGTAGGAAATGACTGGCTTACCCTGGGAGCTGGCAATCCACTCTTAGGCATATTAGCCCCCACCCCCAACGAAAACATATACCCACATGAAACCTTGTTCATGAATGTTCACAGCTGCATTATTCATAATAGCCCCAAACTGGAAGCAACCCAATTACCCATCAACTGATAAATGGTTAAATTAAATTTTTTATGTCTTGGTCTCTTTTGTGCTGCTCTAACAGGATATCTGAGACTAGGTATTTTATAGTGAACAGAAATATATTGCTTCCTGATTCTGAAGGCTGAGAAGTCCGAGAGAGGAGGGGCAGCATCTGGCCGGGGCCTTCTTGCTGTGTCGTCTTTATGTCTTTATTAAAAGGCCAGAGAGTAGGAGGGAGTGAAAAGGGAGCTGAACATGTTCTTTCATAAGGAACTCATTCCCATGACAACAAGCCACTTCCATGGTAATGACATAAATCCGTTCATGAGCAGAGCCCTGGTGGCCTAAGCAGGTCTCGTTAGGCCCCATCTCCCAACACTGTTGAATTCGGGGTTGAGTTTCCAAAACGTGTTTTTTTAGGAGACATATTCAAATCACAGCATGGTATATCCACAAAACAGAATGTTATTTCGCCATGAAAAGAATAAAGTATTGGTGCTGACTACAACATGGATGAACCTTGAAAACATTAAGCTAAGTATACCAAGCCAGACACTGAAGGACAAATATTGTTTGATTATATTTATATGAAATATCTAGAATAAGGAAATCCATAGAGACAGGAGGTTGATTAGTGGATGCCAGGGGCTGGGGCTAGGACTGGGGCTGGGACTGGAGCTGGGGCTGGGGTGGGAAGGGAGGAATGGAGAGGGACTGCTAATTGATATGCGATTTCTTTCAGGGGTGTTGAAAAATGTCCTAAAATTGACCGTGGTGATGGTTGTGTGATGTGGCCCAGCTCAGTGGATACACTAAAAGGCCATTGAATTGTGCACTTTAAAGGGTTAATTTATGTTTGTGTGTGTGTGTGTGTGTGTGTGTGTGCGTGTGTGTGTCTGTGTGGTATTGGGGATTGCGCTCTGGGGCATTGTACCTCTGAGCTATACTCCCAGCCCTTTTTATGTTTTTTTGTTTTGAAACACGGTCTCACTAGGTTACTGAGAGTCTTGCTACATTGCTGAGGCTAGTCTTGAACCTGCGATCCTTCTGTCTCAGCCTCCCAAGTAGTGGGATTACAGACATTCACCACCATGCCAGGCTTAAAGGGATAATTTTGTGGTACATGGATTATATCACAGCACAGCTGTTTTTAAAGTTGACTGGCAATGGAACGAGAACAGCTGCAGTCTGAGGCGGAAGCCTGCTGGAGAGTCGTGTCCAGCTCAGGTCAGGGGACTCAGAGAGGTCCAGCCTCATGATCAGCACTGTCCACCACTGGGACCCAGCTCAGAGGGACAGCTGAAGAGGGGAGGTGTTTCTTAGCAACCAGATCCCAAGAGAAGGTGTGTTCTCAGCATGACACCCTCCTCCCTGACTGGGACAGGAATTTTTGATGCTGATGTTTTTTTTTTTCCCTCCCCAAATGAATTTCCTTTAGTTTTTTAATAAGTTCCTTTGCCAGGATATAAATATGTGAATTTGGTAATACTAACGGAGGTCATCATTGCTGGAAATGTGCTATGTCTCCTGGTGCTTGTGGGGAGTTACTATGCCCGGCGAGGTTGCTCCCCAAGTGCAGGAATTCTACCTGGTGAGGGAGATACCATTATAGACCAGGATGGTTGAAAGACAATAGACATAGGACCAGCTGCATGCTTTGTGGTCCCAGTGCAAAATGAAAATCCGGGTCCCCTTGTTCATAAATTATTAAGAATCTCAAAACAGTGACAGCCAAGCAAGCACAATGACCCTCTAGCATGGGACCCTATGTGACGGCACACGTTACACCACGTCACACCTATGACCCTACATAGGTAAGATATAAAGGAGGAGAGATGTCCCCATCCTTAAGTACTTGAATTCCATGACCTTTATTGGATGTGCTATTTCTTGTTAATAATAGCTACTTCAAATGGTATATTTCTAGAGAGTGCCTAGAGGTAATAGTGTGAAATATAATCTGATTTTAAGGAGCTTTCCCAGCATTTCATTAAAATAGTCAATTTCACAGGGATTTAATTCGGAAATTATTTTATTTTATCTCCCAATGTTATTGTGGTGCTGAAAGAGACAAAATTTTAGCATTGTTTTACCTATGGGGAAATGGCCATGCAAGGCATTTAAGGGGGATTCCAAAGGCGAGGACTGCAGTAATAGAGACAGCATTTTACATTTCTCCCAGTTTTTTTTACAGTGAGCTAATGTGTCTATGATAGTGGTATGGGAAGACTCCATATTAATTCCTAATACTTACATGTATTATTAGTAACGATATTATTAGTAACGATAATATTATTAGTAGTAATGATAATAGAAATTAAAACATTATTAAATGTTTACGATGCACCAGGCACTGTGGTAACCTCTCTCTATATTTTACAGTATTTGATTTTCACTCCAAACTCTTGCCCAAAGTGATCATCCATGTACTGAAGGTAAGCACTTGTCTGTGTCAGGTTTGTGTGTGTGTGTGTGTGTGTGTGTGTGTGTGTACATATGTATTGGTGGAGTGCAAGCCTAAATTAGCTTCAGTTAACAGCACTTCTATTTTAAGAGTAATATGCTATGTAAAACATTCCAAAAGTGCTACTAAAGTTTACCACTAATTATTCTGTGAACCTCACGTGGCCTCCAGCTTCGCAGAGCGAGCGCTGGATGAGGGTGACCAATAAAGCCTGGGTTTGAATCTCAGCCGTCTGGGTTGCTGGCAGTGTGACCTTGAGCAAGCCAATTACCCCCTCTGTGACTTGATTTCTCCCTTTGTAAGATGGAGATTACAATATTACTCACCGTAGGGTTGTTGCAAGGACCAAATAGGAACAGATTTCAAGTATTACATATACCAGTGTTAATGTTGTTGCTTCTAATTATTATAATTATTATATAGAAAATCAGTTGGATGGGGGGTGTGTTCTGGGGATTGAACCCAGGGCCTCTCACATGCTAAACATGTGCTCTACCACTGAGCTATACCCTCCAGCCCACAAAATCAGATCTTAACACCATAGGTAATTGGTTGAGATTGTCCACTGGTCTGGTCTCTATGTGCACAGCATATCCTGATATTTGATTAAATTGTATTTAAGTAGAATGCATGGTGGTTCTCTCAAAAGCAAAATAATCACTCACTAGGGCAGTAGTGGGGAAATGGTGGAGGTGCAGAAGCTTTCTTCCTGGACCGTAAAGAACAGGTAAAGAGCGATGCCAAGCTCTTTCAAACAGTATTCAAGTCAGTATCAATCTCAGTCATGATTCAAAAGATAGTTGGTTTTCAACTGGGGTCCTTAAAGGATATTGATCCAAAGTACTAGGGAAACAGATACACATCCTGCAAAGCTCTCTCTGTGGGGAGAAGCAACTGGCCTGGGGACAGGGAGAAACATTTTCATCGCAGAAAGGGGGAAAAGATGATCACAGGCAAGGTATAGCCATAAATCTCAGAGTCCAGGCACCCGGCAATAGCAGAATTCTAGTCCTAGAGGGCAGGGAGCTGGGTGAAAGATAATGGACAAGTCCCAGTCCACGCATTGCTCCAAGGGACCAAACCATCTGGTCCCCTGGAGAGATAACAGAGGAAGTGCAACATTAGGAGTCCTGCAAATGTGTCTGGGATGTTCAACCCAGGTCTGTACGGGTGATGTAAATCTGGTGCATGGTCCCTAGAAGAGGGAGAGAGGTTAAGGACACACTTTCTGTCTTCATCGGAACTGGCAAAAAAGCAAGACCATGGTAGAGAGTACAAGTCTGTGTGCGTGGAGGGCGGGGGTTGGGGAGGGCAGGCAGCTGTGAGAAAATGGGGACCCGGGGGCAGAGGAAGCAGGATGGAGCCAGCACGACCAGCTCAGCTGACCTCACCCTTGTCACCCTTGCTGACCTGACCCCTAGCGTCCAGTCTGCCCTTGTGAGCGTGGTGAGCCCTGCACACCTCGATATACCTTGACAACCATAACTCCTCTAGTCTCCAGGAGCAAGGGCAGTATTGCCTTCAAAACAACCGGGGATCTCACAAATTCATGCTGACCTTTGCTTGCTTCTCTCCTTCTTTGGAAGAGCCCTGCTGAGTACCTGGAAATGACAGGGCAGGGAAAGGGTAGGGAAGGGGCAGGGAAGGGGCAGGGAAGGGAGTAGGGAAGGGGGCAGGGAAGGGGAAAGATGGCGGCTCCTCAGCTGATGCTAAATACTTTATTTATTTATTTATTTATTTATTTATCTGGTGCTAGGGATCAAACCCAATGGCATTCTACCTCTGAGCTACACCCCCAGCCTTTTTT
>PVJS01004509.1:20693-68922 GCA_004027185.1 Glis glis
AGAGGGAGAGAGAGAGAGAGAGAGAGAGAGGGAGAGAGAGAGAGAGTGAGCTGAGGCTGGCCGCGAACCCGGATCCTCCGGTCTCTGCCTCCCAAAGTACTGGGATTACAAGCGTGCGCCACCACGCCTGACTTATTTCATTTATTTTTGAAACAGGTTCTTACTAAGTTGCTGAGGGTCTTGCTATTTGCCGAGGCTGGCCTGGAACCTGCGATCCTCCTGTCTCAGTCATCCAAGCACTGGGATTATAGGTGGGCCACACCCAGCTGCTCTTGAGTTTTATGGGTCATTCTGGAACCTCCTTTCTTTTATTGCCCCTAAAACCCTGAGTCACATGTTGAATTATACATGTCAGCCCTCCTCCATCTTCCCACTTGCTGTTCAATTCTACAGGTTTTCTTCATGTTACTTTTTACATTTCTAGCTATAAGTTAATTTTAGCTTACTATTGCCTGTATAAAAATATGGGATGTGGTGGAATCCCATTACTTGGGAGGCTGAGACAGGAGGATCAATTTCAGGTTTGAGGCCAGCCTCAGCAACTCAGCGAGACTCTCAGCAACTTAGTGAGACCCTGTTTCAATAAAACATAAAACAGCACTGTGGGTGTTGCTCAGAGGTAGAATGCCCCTGGGCTCAATTCCTAGCACCACACCAAAATAAATAAATTAATTAATTAAATTAAAAATTTGGCAGAGATGAAAGTACAATTGGAAGAAAATACAATATAATCTCCCCAGTTTGCTACTTTTTAAATTTCTAGCTAGAAGTTAATTTTAGCCTACTATTTTCTAAATATGGGGGAGATGAGAGTATAATTGCAAGAAAATGAAATATAATTTGCACTGGACCTGAATCTCTGAAATGGCCTTAGTTAGAGCTTTGCACATTAGGCACACAGTAGGAACTGCACACTGCTTGTTAATGAGTAGATGGATTAACAGAAACCTTTTTATTATTCTGAGTTTGTGCTGGGCTGCCTAATGTCTAAGGGCTCTGTTGAACAAGAGGAGAACCAGTGTATTAGGGTAATCATTTACATAATGAAGTTTAAAACAATGCTATGTACATCTTTGAGCAGAAATCGCCTTTTCTTTTCCTGAGTACTGTGTCATCATCCACATGCTTCAACTTTTGTGTAAAGGAAGAGGCAGAGGGGAAGGTCCGGGCTCTGATCTGCGGTAGAATCAGAATGGGAGCCCTTGGGGAAGGCACATCAGGGGCATGGAAATGTGTAGGTTTATTTCCCCAAATTGCTGAGACAGTTTGCCCACCTGTATCTTGACAGTTTGTGTAAAGCTCACGCCCCACACCATGAAGGGCAGATGATGCTGAGCACATCCGCTCCCTTCACGGTGACAGAAATGAAAAGTGACGCCAGTCCCTGAGAGCTTTGTGAACTGACACATCAAAACCTGCCTATTGGCGACAACCGAGGCGGGAGATGGTGGTAAGCAAACCGAGTGCGTGATGCGTCGCCGTTCTGTTTTAGCAGGCTGCGTCTGAAACGCAGAACATGCTAAAAATGCCCAGGCCTGAGGTTCACCTCCAGGAGTCAAACCTGAGGTCACAGAGAATACCTTTCAGAAGAGTTAGATAAATCCTGCAATTTTGTCAATTTCACCTCCTAGACTCAGTACTAGCAATGAACCTTTGGGGTTTAATAAAGCGATGACATAAAGCAACATGCACATATTGTTTTTAATGAACTGTCGTCAGCCTAGGGTGGATATCTGTCAGTCAATAGGTCAGAAGTAATACTGGCTCCTGCTCTCTGAGTGAAAGACTTGGGTATTTTATGAGTTATGGAGACTCAGTCTGATGTATAATGAATTCATGCGGGAATAAAACCAGAGTATGAGTTAAAATCTGTTGTTTAAATCCAGCCAGAGTATCTTTTGCTGAGGTCCACCGTGGTCCTAATGGTTGTGGTTTTCTTCTAAAACTACAGATTTATTGGCACGATTGATTGCAGTCAGATGGGAGGGTTTTGAGTCATCCAATATCACACCCTTCACAGGTGACGCTGAGATTTGAGGAGTGACACAGAAATGAACTAATTCTGGCTATGCAAGTGCTCTAATTTAGTGTGG
Source organism: Glis glis (assembly GCA_004027185.1). Taxonomy (NCBI): domain Eukaryota; kingdom Metazoa; phylum Chordata; class Mammalia; order Rodentia; family Gliridae; genus Glis; species Glis glis. The sequence goes on from PVJS01004509.1 coordinate 22,787, forward strand.
ATTTCCAAAGATAGCAGTTTAGAATTATTTTTGCTTTCCTGGAGAGTAATGATGCGCCCTAATGAACGACTTCGATGTCTCCCATGAAATTACTAAATCATTGACAATGGAGAAAATTTTGGCTAAGAATATATACATGTGTTAATTAATCTAGCCAATAAATATCTAGTCATCAAGAGAGGCATAATGATATCTCCATGTTTTAAATCCCTAGGCCCAACTGTGCAAAACCAGAGTTTATAAACATCATCTTAAATGCTCATCAGCAAACACCAAACACCCACGCCTGGGAAGGCAAGGTAAATAGAGTTCTGTCAGTGAATTAAACAACAACAAAAAGTCTATAATTTTTTTTTTTTTTGTAGAAGAGAGATATGCTAAAGGATAACCCAATTTCCCCTGATCAAAGCAATTCCCAGTGGATTCATTTCAACTTTCCCTGACAAAAGTCCAGCTAGTGCCAGCGGTCACATGGTCAGCCTCTTTTGTGGCAACAGCCATCGGTCATGGTTGCTAGTCAATGACATCAGGCCTAGCCTGAGCTACTGGCATGAAAATCCCCTCCCTGCACAATACACGGCCAATGCTCACCAGCCTTATAACACTATTAGAAGATGACAATGGGCCTTCTACTCTCTTGTTACCTTTCTTTTTTTTTTTGTGGTACTGGGGATTGAACCCAGGGGCATTGTACCTCCGAGCTCCACCCCCAGTCCTATTTTTTATTCTTTATTTTGAAACAGGTGTCACTAAGTTGCAGAGGGTCTCACTAAGTAGCTGAGGCTGGCTGCGAACCCGGATCCTCCGGTCTTAGTCTCCCAAGTACTGGGATTACAAGCGTGCGCCACCACGCCCAGCTCTACTCTCTTGTTACCTATCAACCTTACAGCTTCTTGCTTCTCTTTCCAAAACGTTTAGAATGAATCAGGATGTTCCCATACGCAAGTCTACACTGAGGCTTAGAACGTCACAATCCCCTGGTGGGGTTATAAAAAAGGAACCACCTGAGTCTCTTTCTAAACACACAGTATTTTGACCCTTGTCTTCTGGAGGCAATACACATCTAGGTCACTTGTAGCTGGCCCTGGGCAGCCAACTTTAGATGGGAAAGAATCCAAAATTCACTCCAAATAACTTAATTGATGAGGGTATATTAATTTTATCTAATATATTTACCAGAAATCATTTTGTTACATGAAACAGGACTACATTCAAATAGTTTAGGCCAAAGCCAGGTGTGGTGCCCACGCCTATAATCCTAGTACTTGGGGGTCTGAGACAGGAGGATCACAGGTTAGAGACCAGCCTCAGCAATTTAGCAAGAGCTTCAGCAACTTAGTAAGACCCTGTTTTAAAATAAATATTAAAAAGGGCGGGGAGTGTAGCTCAGAGGTAGAATTCCCCTGAGTTCAGTCCCCAGTATTCCCCCAGCCCCAAAAGAAGAAAATAGGTTTAGGCCAAGTAGGCAATTTCATTGACATCAATCTCTTCCATAGGCAAACTGGCAAAGATGAAGAAATGAGACTGCTTCTCTGCCTCTGAATGGACCCCCATTTGCTTTTACTTCTTTTCTACTCTTATTTTTTTTTTTACAGACTGAGAATATTCTCTGCTTCCCCAAACCTTCAGTTTGCATAGGATTTTGCTTGACTCCAAATCTATACCATTTTTTATTTCATATTTCTTCTATTGCATAACTCAGACCTCCTCAAATTGGGTCCTCAAATCAGTCTGCAAAAAGGTTTTTGCCACTCTGTGATTAAAAAAAAAAGTACAGAAATTGAGAGCAAATGTTTAGAGACTTTTGTAGCAATTTGAACTTGCCCCACAGTGGAAGTGCACGGTGAGTGGAGCTGTCTTTTGGACTAGGATAGAGACCAGTGTGGATGTTGTTAAATGCAGCTGGGCAGTTGCCTGCCATCCACATTTTCTGCAGCAAGACTAGGTTATAACAGGTAATAGTTTAAGGAGACTTTGTCACTGTAACCCCAAAACATATAAAATCCAGAATTCATTTCACTCGTCAAATAAAATTTAAATTTAATTTTAACTTTGCAGGTAAAAATTTTGAAACTAGCTATTGAATCATATTGAAGATGAATTTTGAAAGTACATTATCACTTACTTCATTTTGTTTGTAACAAACTATAGTCAGCCAAGGGTGGATATCTATTAGTCAATAGGTCAGAAATAGAAATTGAAAAAAAAGTCTTCCATTTCTATTCATTTCTATCTGCAAGGTTGGCTTCTCTATTAACACTGCTATGAAAATAAACAGAATCGGTTTAGATACATGTTATCCCCTGTGAACAGTGTTCTCGTCAATCCTACGTAGATTAGATCAGTTAACCAGCAAGAAGGAAGCTCATTTATTACATTAAAAACTTTAAACATTGATATACATGGTGGATATTCAAAGCAGGTATATACTATGGAGAATCACTATTGAAGTCATAAAGGTTGGTTTACCTATAATTATAGAATAACTAAAAGTTCCAAGTGTAATACTGATTCTCACCTGAGTGTGATGGCTCATGTCTGTAATCCCAGTAAGTGGGAGGCCGAGACAGGAGGATTGGAGGTTCAAGACCAGCCTCAGCAATTTAGCGAGACCGTTTCAAAATAAAAAGGGATGGGGATGTAGCTCGGAGGTAAAATACCCCTGGGTTTGATACCCAGTACCAAAAAAAACCAAAAGTGATTCTGTATAGTATTTACCTAAATGTATATTTCCAATAAATAATGCCCACATTTTTGTAATTCTTTTCTTTTTTGATTACATTATGTTTGTGCTACTTACATTTATTAAAATTAAGTTTATGTCTGTTGAACCTAATAATATAAATTTAGGTATTATAGTTTGCATATTCTTTTTCAACTCGATGTCTTAGCAATTCATTTTTATTATATTTTTACAAAACTATGGATCTAGGGCACTTTGGAAATTTAAGGACAATGAAGCATGATCCTTCCCCATAGATGGTCTGAAAGCACTGCTCTAACTCAGTCTCCTGCAGCACCAATTCAAGATGCCCAGGAGGGAATCTTTCAGAAAAGGTGTTGGACACCAGATCAAAGAGCCGTGGTCATGTGGGAGGGGCACTGGCTAGAAGATTTTACACAGGGCTGCTGTTTCAAAGGTTGGCATGGCCATCTTCTTGGTATGGATTATTAAACTCACTCTCCCATGATTCTTTTTTTTTTTTGCGGTACCGGGGATTGAACCCAGGGGCGTTTTACCTCCAAGCTACGCCTCCAGCCCTATTTTTTATACTTTATTTTGAAACCGGGTCTCACGAAGTTGCGAAGGGCCTCACTAAGTAGCTAAGGCTGGCTGCAAACCCGGATCCTCAGGTCTCTGCCTCCCAAGTACTGGGATTACAAGTGTGCGCCACCACGCCCGGCCCATGATTCTTAATTTAACATGATGAAACAAAATGATCAGTAGCCTGACCACCGGTCTCAAAGCCATGCTCCCTGTAGCTAGGCGGCCCTTGGCTTAACTTGTGGGAAAGACATCTGTCTACAGCTCTTCCCCAAAGTGAAAGGACAGGTGCATGACAATGGGTGGAAGAGATGGCAGAAGGCTCTCTGAAAGTGATCAGGAAGTGTGGCAAAGATGTCTAGCGAAGTATAGATGCATCATCCTCCCTGTCATAGTAGAGGGTGGGAGGGGATAGGTCACAATAAGAAGGAATAGGACTCAAAAAGCAAGTTAATCATTTAGGAAACAGATTAAATGCCTATTATGTCCCATGACCTGTGCTATATTCTGCATTCGTTTTTTGTTTGTTGTTTTGTCTTTGGTTTTTTGTTTTGTTTTCTCCCTTCAAGGAATTCAGAAGTTCATGATATGATGGGTACCAAGGTAGACACGGAGATGCACAACATAGATTTCCCTTCAGTAAAGGCTTGTTTACTAGAGGTAGGCACTAGGATCCTAGAAAGCTCCCTGCTGCCAGACCCTTCGTGGTCTCCTTAGCTGCAGAGAGCTGCATTGCCTACGATCACCCCTTCTGGGGCTCTGGCCCCTGATTGAGTCAGGCGAGGATATAAAGTCCCAGCCATTTCATCCCAAATACCAGATCCTCTATTGGGCAATACCCTCTCCAGAGTTCCTTGCTGTGCTGACCAAGTCTGCTATGGTTTGAACCATTTTTTCTTTTTTGGTACTGGGGATTGAACTCAGGGGTGTTCTACCTCTGAGCTACACCCCCTCCCCCAGCCTTATTTTATTTTTTATTTTGAAACAGGGTTTCACTAAGTTGCTGAGGGCTTCACTAAATTGAGGCCTGCTGAGGCTGGCCTCAAAGTTGTGATCTCCTATCTCAGCCTCCCAAGTACTAGGATTACAGGCATGCACTACCATGATTGGCTGGTTTGAAACTTAAATGTCCCCCAAAGGTTCCTGTGTTGAAGGCTTGGTTTTCAGCTGATGGCACTAGTGGGAGGGGCTGGAACCTTTAGGAGTTGGTGCCTATGGGAGGAAGTTAGGTTATTGGGAACATGCCCTGGAAGGGGGTTTGGGGGACCTCAGCTCCAGTCCTCTCCCTCTCTCTCTCTCTCTGTTTCCTGGCTGCATGAAGTGAACAGCTCCTCCACCATGCACTCCTGGTCACGATGCTCTGCCTTGCCATAGGCCCAAAGCAACGGACCCAACAGATCATGGACTGAAACCAGGAGCCGAAACAACTCTTGCCTCCTTTTGAGTTGATTTCTCTGGTATTTTTTCACAGCAGTGGAAAGCCTTACTCACACAGAAGCTTTTTAAGATGTGTATCACAGATCCCAGCGAATATCTTGTGTGCTAAACTCTGTCTGTGTCCATTTGTCCTCAGAGTGAAACCTACACAGTGCCATGTCAGCCTGACATGTAGGGGTCCAGGGGGCCCGAGCAAAGGAACTAACTCAGGGTTGAGCCAGGGCTGCTCAGAAAAGATTCCCCAGGCAGAGATGTTGTTTCAGTTACAACCTGGGGGGATGAATACAAAATAGAGACAGGTCACAGAGTGTGGTGACCACAGGTGCAGGACACAGATTGTGTAAAGGAAAGGAGGCATGTTCTTGGCATAATGGGCTCCCATCATTTGGGCTCTGGTCCATTATGATCTCCTCCAGAAGACTTCTCGGATCTACCTGTTTAGAGTTGTCACCCCTGCCGCTGCCTCGACCACTGTCACATCACAGGGGAATGTTAAGTGCATCTGACATGCAGGTGGGGCGTGCACCCCACGGCGGAGCCTTCTGGAGACTGCATTTGAGTTTCCTGTACTGTCCAAATCGTGCCTTAGAAATGCACGCGGCAGCTACATGCAGATGTTCGTGAAGAGGAGCCAAGATGGTGGAGGGGAGGAGTTCAGAGCCTTTTGCCATGATACAGATTAAAAATCAAAATGCAGAGCTCAAGGGAAGAAGTGGCACATCATGTAGAGCAGTTACCCCCAAATATCAAGGTGCCTTTGAGTCACCTGGGGATCTTGTTAAAGTGCCCACTCCAATTCAGGAGGTCTGGGATGAGGCTCAAAACTTCATTTCCAACAAGCTTCCCAAGGATGATAAATGCGGCTGGCCCACAGGGACATCAAGAGCCAAGAATCAAGCCATTAATCAGCTGGTGATACGCACTGATCTAATAGGGAAAGGGTTAGAGACATGTATAATTCAGTAAGACATAGCCATCTCCTGATACCAAATGGCCAGGATAGATAAGCATAGGTCTTTGACTCATAGATTGCTGGGGACCAACCAGGCAAGGAATGACTATCTCATCTCAAATAGCCATAAACCTCTCCAAGAACGAGATGCAAGTGTGTGGTACATTTAACTATAGTTTCTTGTCTTCTGCTATTGACCAGGAATTAGATCATTTAACTACAAATGGATTGAGTCAGCTTTTGGTCTCTGCGAGAGTCCCAGATTCATCAGTTTCAGCTGTTGGTATTTCATCCAAAATGTGGTTTTCATAGGGTGAGGGGAAGACCCACAGCTATCCAAATTCTTCTCTTGGTTATTATTATGCAACATTAGTAAAACCAATTATCAAATACACCTTCAATTTGCAATTTTAGATGGGTGTATCTGAGCACTTAATTAGCCCATTGAAGTCAGCTATGAAACACACTTTTATTATGGTCGCACACAAGTAAGTGCACCTGGCCCTAAGCAGCAGTGCCTATTTTTAGACTGGCTGGTTGCTGTCTTTTTCTCTCTTCTCCTTCACCTGTCCTCACCTCCCTCTGCCCCACATCCATTAGATATTTGTTATCCAGCAGAATATGGAACTCCTGGCACCTGATAAAGAACCTCAAGTATTTTGAAATAAGAGGTTTTTTTTTTCATTATCTTTAAATTTGGAAATTTGGAAAGGCTCCAAATTGTTAACTAACTTTTACCTAGTATCTTTCCTTGTGTATATTTATATATTGCTTCCAGATAAGATGAAAATTGCCTATCACATTGATCATCTATAGAACTGCATGATGCTATAAAATTTCTTTATTATATACACATGGTCATGTACTGCTCACATACATATTGGTATAAAAGAACCTGGTTGAATTCACAAACATCAAAACATTTTAATGTTAAGAATAAGATTCTTTTTTTGCAGTACTAGGGATTGAACCCAGGGGCATTCTACCTCTGAGCTACACCCCCAGCCCTATTTTTTATTCTTCATTTTGAAACAGGGTCTCACTAAGTTGCGGAGGGCCTCACTAAGTAGCTGAGGCTGGCCGTGAACCCGAATCCTCCAGTCTCAGCCTCCCAAGTACTGGGATTACAAGTGTGCACCACCATGCCTGGCTTAGATTTTTTTTTTTTTTACAATGTTGGAGATTGAACCCAGGGCCTTACACATGCTAGGCAAGACCTCTACCGCTGAGCTACACCGCAGCCCCCAAAATAAGATTTTTTTTAAACCTGAGGCTTTTGGGGAGATCTCACCATATTTACCTTAAAGTAGGCAGTTATCATTTAGATTATATTTTTTAATTGTCCCTTCAGGAAAAATGAAAAGTACTGCCTTACTGGCCTCAGGTCACCAATGGTAGTAGTATACAATCTGCAAAAAATAAATACTTGCAAATACTGTGAAGTGCCACGGGGACTGACAATTTCACACAGAGAGGAAGAACAGGAAATATTAATTATAAGGTTGTGATTCAATTTAGAGGGCTCTAAGGGTATTGTCTAAATTTAGAATGAATAGACCATAGAGCATTAGTAATCTGCCCCTCACTGCTAGTCATTTCCTCTTGTATCCTGAACTTGCTTTAATTAAGATTGAACCTTGGGAACTGAACAACATATAACATTTTTTAAAAGCAGACTGTAGAAGGATCACAAGGGTTTGAGAATAAAATTGGAAATTCTATATTGAGCCCATAGCTATTTCTGAGGCCAAAATAATAGTACAGGTAGATTAATGCATATGAAACAGTATGGAAACGTGGACAGTGTTATCCAAATGCAGAGATTATTACTATTATTATTTAAAAGAATGTTGTGAGGGAGAGAGGTCTCTTGCTGGGAGAATCATAAATTTCCAGGTTGGGAAAGTAAAATAAATGCATACCCCTGGCAGAGGAAAACAATACAAATGTATAAAGCACAGAGCAGCCAAGGCGAACGCCTTCCCATCCCCATGGCCCAGTGTCCTCCTGCACACCAGTTGGATGTTAGAGGCATCTGGAGCTCAGCCATGCTGTGGTTGTCACAGGGGACTTTTTCATCCCCACAAAATATTTCCAGAAAGTCCATGAACAATGGCACAGAGTGCTATGATAACATTATCACGCAGTCACCTGGGATTCGCATCTGGTGACTAATGGCGGGTTTGGCATGGGGTTAATAAAGCCAAAGCTTTGAGGCTCCTCAGTGGCGTGCACCCCTGTGAATGCAGGCAGTTGTAGACTGCTCCAGGTGCCAAGAGAAGGCAGGGTGTGCTCAGGAACCATTTTTTTTTTTTCAGTACTGGGGATTGAACCCAGGGGCAGCCTACCTCCAAACTACACCCTCAGCCCTATTTTTTATTCTTTATTTTGAAACAGGGTGTCACTAAGTTGCGGAGGGCTCAGGAACCATTTCTGCACAAGCATTTCTAGTAAGTTGCCTCCGGAGATCACAGAGGAAAGGGTCCTGAGCGCCAGACACTCGCTGTGGTTTCTTTCCTCACTCTAAATAAACACAGTGCCTCCATGCCTGTTTTGGTATTTGAAACAAAGATGAGACATCGGTCTTGATTTCTTCCCTTGGATTCATGTCACATTTAGTAAAACCTGATCTGTCTCCGCTTTTCAGTAGAAACTCTCCAAAATGCCCACAAGTCTAATTTCTCAATCAATCACCAAATTGTTATTGAGCAAATACCACGGTCCATAGGCCATCCAGAAGGCCGCGACCTCCTTTGTCACGCGCTCATCAGGGCTTGCTCGTTCTCCCTTTGGTTCTTTTCACATTGGTTTGAGGTGCTGGGGTCAAACCCAGGGCCTTAGCGTGTCAGGCAAGCGCTTTACCGCTGAGCTATAACCCGGCTCTCTCTTCACACAGTAAACATCTCCCTATTTGCCAAGCTCTGCTAGCAGTGTTTTGGGGATATTATTTTACAATCCTAAAAGACAGATATCAATACCAGCCCTATTTTAGAGAACCCATGGGAAGCCATAGAGCTGGTAAGTGGTCATGCAAGACAGGCAGTCAGCTTCCAGAGTCTGAGATGGGTCTTAACCCAGGGCTGTGCTGTATCCATGAATGTAATGCTCACACCTGCTGTGTGGACTCCAGTGTGTCTTGGTTCCAGTCCTACCACTAAACTGGTGGTTCTCAGCCAAGAGTGATTTTGTACCCCAGAAGACATTTGGCAATGTTGGAGATATTTTTTGATAGTCATGACTAGGGAGGTGCTACTGCACCTGGTGGAGGCCAGGAATGCTGCTGAACCTCCAGCAATGCACCAGGCAGCCCCCACAACCAAGAATCGCCTGGCCCAATTATCCCAAGTACGGCTGTTGAGAAACCCTGTCTGAAGCCAATACCAAAATAGTCCATCTCAAAAGCATCACCCCTCTTTAGTGACTTCTTATTCCTTTCCACACAAAATGGGTAAGTTTTGAAAAGCTTTGAGTTTTCTGTCTTTCAAAAGATGTCCTTTTATATTTTTCCACTTTTATTTTTTCAATTCTGTTACCACCATCTCTCCAACATTGCCAGTTGCATCTGAACAGAGAGACAGAAAGCCTGGGCTTTGCTCCTGGCTCTGACATGAATTAGGCTATAACCACTGACGGATCACACAGCCTTGCTAGGCCTCTGTCTTCTCCCTGGAAAATTATGGAAGGGGGCCGCATGATCCCATGGACCGGTTCCCGCAGGCTGTAAGCTCCAGTTTCCCTCTGCAGGAAGACACATTCCCCAGCTGGAAGGCCAATCGTTTTGCTCAGCGTCTGATGGGTAATTAGGATTGTTACTGAAGTATGTCAAGGGCACAGACCAAAGTCACAGGCAGGAAGGAGGCAAGAGGTTGAGAGCAGTGAGGATGGGGGGAACCAGAACTAGACCAGGGCAAAACGTGTCACAGTGCAGGTCATGAGCAAAGAAAGAATGCATGGAATTAGAAGGCAGGGGTCATTCCCATCAAATGTCAGACACCTACGTGACTGATGTGCATCAAGACTCTAAGAGCGCTTGGGGTCTGGGTGCCCGGGTGACAGGATGGGGGAACCTGTCCTCAGTTGTAAGATAACATTATGAGCAATGATGAAAGGACTTTGGTTTCGTGACCCAAACACACACTCACCACACCCTAGAGTCTGACTCAGTGGGCCTCACCAGCTGTACGCCCTGCCCCCCTCACTGTCCAGTTCTGTGCTGTCTCATCCTTTCATGACCCCCTAAGTGAGACCCAGGGAATGGGTGACACCATGTCAGCTTCTGATCACTGTCCCTGCTACTGCTGAGGTAGGAAGGGACTCCTCTTAGGTTCCCTGCCTAGAGCCATTCTTAGAACATGTCCTTCTTTGTGAGCCGAGATTATAACACCCCACACAACTGGTGTGTGTGTGTGTGTGTGTGTGTGTGTGTGTGTGTGTGAGTGAGTGAGAGAGAGAGAGAGAGAGAGAGAGAGAATCTCAGATGCACAGGAAAATTCCAAGAACATCCCAGGATTGTTTTTCTGAACCTTGGAAGAGGAGCCTCCTAAATATTTTGATGTGTAATTCCTACAAAGACCTTCTCCCATATAACCCAATGCAACCTCAGCACTGGGAAAGTCGCACTGATACATTACTACCATCTGATTCTCAGACCCACTCACGACTCGCCTCTCATCTTACTGTGATGACATCCTCTACAGCAAAGCAATCCAGTCTGAATAAGCACGTTGCATTTAGTGACTGTGCCTACTTAGTGTCCTTTAATTTGAGAGAGTTTTTCAGATTCATAACCTGGACACTTTAACATCGCAGATCACTTATTTTGTAGACTCAGTCCACTCGGGGTTGTCTGACAATTCGTCTTGATTAGGTGCGGACTCTGCATCTCTGGCAGGAAGGCTCTGAAGGGACACTGCAGTCCTTGGGCTGCATCGTGCAAGGTGGCTCACGATTTCAAGTTGCTCCATCGCTGGCAATGCTAACTTTTATCCGTTGATTAAGGTAGTGTCTGCCAGCTTCTCCACTGCAAAGTTAACTTTTTCCCCTTTGTAGTTTTAAAGAATTTTATAGGGAGGTATTTTAAGACTTGACGAATACTCTATTCCTTACCAAACTTTCAATTTATTCATCTGCTTATTAATATCAGTGTGGACCCATGGTTCCTAATCTATTCACTGGCTTCTAATCCTTTGCAATCGTTTTTTATTTATTTATTGTGGTACTGGGGATCGAACCCAGGGGCATTCTACCTCTTAGCTACACCTCCAGTCCTATTTTATTTTTTATTTTGAAACAGGGTCTCGCTAAGTTGTTGAGGGCCTCTCTAAGCTGCTGAGGCTGGCCTTGAACCTGCGATCCGATCCTCCTGTCTCAGCCTCCCAAGTACTGGAATTACAGGCGTGTGCTTGTCGATGAAGTTGGCGCCCACAGGTGTGAAGGGTGGCGTTGGTTGCAGGATGCCTGAGGTGGGAGGGGCACTCAATGTTCCACCTGAGACCTGGAGATCCCTTTGCTATTTCTGTGCACATACCTTCAAGTGTGTTCTCTTCTAGTAGGGGGCACCTGCATCTCTGTTAGAGAGCTGCTCTCCGGCTGGAGAATGAAGAGGCCGCTGTGCCTGGGAACGCACACCTTCTCTCCCCGATGGCCTGAAACAAAGACTGATGATATGGAGGTGGAAATAGTCCGGCCCTCCTCTCAGGGGGTGGCTCTGGGATGTGTGGGCTCCACCCTGCGTAGTTCCAGAGCAATCCTGCAGGAATAGCTTGGTCTCATGGTCCCTTTCACTGGACTTTGCTTGATGTCATACAACTCTTTCCTGCCCCTGCTGTCCTGTTCTTCTTCTACCTTTGCTGGGAAATACTTTTCTTCTCTTTTTCCTTCTCTCTTCCTCCTCCCACCTCCCTCCTCCTCCTCCTCCTCCTCCTCCTCCTCCTCCTCCTCCTTTTTCATGCTACTGGAGACTGAACCCAAGGGCATTCTGAGTTATACTTCCAACCTTTTTTATTTTTTATTTTGAAACAGGGTCTCACTAAGTTGCGGAGTGTCTTGCTAAGTTGCTGAGGCTGGCCTCAAATCTATGATCCTCCTGTTTCAACCTCTTACGTACTTGGATTACAGGTGAGCCAGACCTGGAAACACTTTCTAATAAATCAGTTTCACATGAATCCTTCAGGGCCAATTCTAGAGGAAAGATGGGGTCCATTTTCTTAGTTCCTATCCAAACAGGGCATTTTACAAGCATAAATACATATGTTAATGCCTCTACTTCTGTTAGCCTAGGTTTACTTAGTAGTGACCATTTTTATTTAGAGAACCTTGTCATCATATACTGAAACTAGTGGCAACACTTGCAAAACAATACCAAGATTCCCAATTTGCACATGACTTTCTTTTAAAAAAAAATGTTTTCTAACTAGCTGATAAGATGAGAAATCTTTCAAGTTCTCTGGAAATAATATACTACAAAGTAAAGCCAAAATTGAATGCTATTTCTAACTTATCCAATTAGCAAAGATTTTGAAAATTATCTTATTCAGTCCTGGCAAAGGTGAGGTGAGATACACTCATCCAGTGCTGGTAGGAGTGCAAATTGGTACCACCCTCTGGAAAAGCAATTTGTCAAGATACGTCAAGAATCTTATAAGTGTCGCAGCCCTTTGGCTTGTTTATACACTTTTAAGAACCGTGCCTAAGAAAAATAATTTGAGTTTTGGATAAAAGTATATGCACAAAGGCATTTATCATCCAGCATTGGAAAGAAGCTAAATATTCAAGAAAGTGCAATAATTAAATAAGTAAAGAAATAATACTTGATTGAAGTATTTTATGTGGCTATTAAAAGATATAAGGAATTTTTAATAAGTTTTTTTTTAAAAAACAAAGCAGGTTAATAGGTTCAATATACCACGTGGAAATCGTATTTCAACTAGGCCAAAAAAAAAAAGTGTCCTTAGGAATGAACGTAGAAAGGAAATACAGCAAAATCCAAAGTGGAAATATTTCTGTCTACTTTGGGGGAAATTAGATTTTGGGTCTTCCTTCCTTCCTGTAGTGTCAATATTTTCAGCAATAGGCATGTATTAGTTTTCTAATTTAAAAACTCATGTTTACAATCATCACAAGTTCCCCACCTTTTGAATTTCTCTAAGACACACACTACTAAACCTTGCTTGGTTTCTGATTTTTTCTTTAACCCCGTAATACCACCGTTAATGGCTCCTTTAAGAGAAATCTTTCTTGTAAACAGTTCTGGAAAGACAAGTGAAATTCTGTATTAAGCTTTAAAGAAACATCACAGAGCCTCACTATTTCTCTCTTTCTCCCTCCCCTCCCCTCTCTTCCCCTCTCCTCCCCTCCCCTCTCCCTCTTCCTCCTCCTCCTCCCACTCCTCCTCATCCTCCTCCTCCTCGTCCTCCTCCTCATCCTCCTCCTTCTCCCTCTCTCCTTTCTTTTCTTTGTGGTACTGGGAATGGAACCCAGAGGCATTCGACCTCTGAGCTGTACCCCTGAACTTTTAAAAAATTTTTGTTTTGAAACATGCTCTTGCTAGGTTGCTGAGAGTCTCACTAAGTTGCTGAAGCTGGTCTCAAACCTACGATCCTATTGTCTCAGCCTCCCAAGTATTGGGATTACAGGCATGTGCCACCACTCCCAGATTATTTTTCTTTCTTAATGATCCATTTATATGGGAAGAACATTTGTGTAATTTCAAACATATCCTCCATTCTAGCGCCTGCCCTGTCACAAAAGCCATAGGAAATATTCTGTGTGTCATGTAGTCTGCAGATAATGGCCTCTTAACCTTCACATCTGTCAAGAAGGAAAGAAGAGAGGAAAGACAATAAGCAGGAAATGAAGAAATTGATGGGAAAAACATAGGGAAACAATAAGTATGGGGGACAAAGAATATATGTAAAATAAAAATTAAAACACTATTTTCATTACGGGGTTTATCACAGATTGTTGTGGAATATAAACATTATAAGGAAATCAGTAGTTTCTTCCTATTTAACACTTCCTGATCATCAATTAAATTCTCTGAGTATAATGGAAAACACACTTTTCAGTGCTGAAATTCCCAGGCTTCTAATCTAGATAAGTCTGCCAGCCCCAAGCCCTCCTAAGTCACCCAGAAAAGGTTAAAATAGTCAAATATAAATATTTTTTTAAAAAAAGATTGCAACAAAAGTTGTTTTGTTTTCAAATTCTATATTCACTGAAAATATCCTCTGATTCTATTAGTGGACACAAACAGTTGACCTTAAAGGCTTTAAACATGATAGTGGATGTAGTGTGTCATAGATGACTGAGAGTCAAGAGGACAATAAAGGAGGAAACAGCAAACAGATACACTTGGGTAGTGAGTCCCTGAAGGGGGAGAGATGCTTACAAGAAAGAGGATCAGGGAAAAGGATGAGACAAACCCAGGAAAATGAGCTGTGGTGGGTGGCCAGGAAGTCAGCAGCTGGTGTTTAAACGTGGCCAAGAGAGAGAAAAGGATAGAGAGTACTGAAGAGGGACTTGAGAGATGGAGGGGCCCAGGGAAAGTGCACTCAAAAGGCCCTGGGAAGTAATCCAGGGAACTAGATGCTAGTTAATAAGGCCCTGGTGGTTGCTAAGAGCAAGGATTTGGCTGGGAGCTAAGGGTTGGGTTTGGCACCCTATAGTAAAGAACAAATAATCCCAGTAGAGGCCAGTGCTGAGACTCAATTGTCTGACCCCACTGGGGTGGGGGATGGTGAAATGAAGGAGAGAGAGAGACCTTATGTGGTCGGCCCTACGTTACAGGGTTCTAAGTCAGTCTGATTGGGTGAGCAGGCAGGGTCCATGTGGTTTGCCTTTTACCCAGAAGCCTTTGGTGGCCACTATTTCTTTGGCTCCCTTTGGTTTGAGTCATCTTTGATCAATAGGTTTTACATGATGAAAAGTAGAAATGGTTATGAAGTTTTCTGAATCTCTGATGCCCAGCATCACAGAGAGTGATGAGCTCACTCCAGCAACACCTTGGGAAGGTGCCCAGAAGTTGCATAAATGATTACTTTCAGCCTGCTGCTAACACAGTCTGGAGCAAACTGGATATACAATCACAATTAATCGGCTGCCTTTCCCAGGCCACTCAAGAGACCTTGTCTAAAAACTGGAAACAATTAATTCTTGAAGGGAATGTGAAATCAAGAATTTATCCTCCAAGTTATGAGAGAAGAAAAAACTCCCTATGCCCTTGAGTAGTTTCTGTTGGACAGTGTCCTATTGATTCTCCTCCCATAGGGTCGTATACTTCAAGAAAGAGGAAGACAGAGCTGTGAGTGGAGTGGTACCCATCACCTTCAGTTCTAACCTAGCTTGGTAGTCAGCATATTTAGATGAGAATTTATAGCTGGTCCTATATCTCCTTGATCAGATCTTTCAATAATCTCCATCAATCGATGGGAATTAAGCACATTTGCCCAAGGAGTAAGAAGAGGGCAAGAATTCATCTAAGCCTTTGCAACTAAGGTGTGATTCCTATGAGTTTGGTATTAATGCATAGTTATGATGTGCCAAATGGATAGGGTATCAAGATACAGGTCCTAGGAGATGTAGCAATACAGAGAAAATACAGTTGAGATTTTTAAATTTTTTTTAGCTGGGAGCTCCTCTATAGGGAAAAGCTCAGGATCTCCTCATGAATCCCATTTTTGGCCTCCTGCTATCATCTATCAGAGAGGTGAAATAGGAAGAAGGTGGCTAGCTGAGAATACAGGCTGTGGGATTGATTGCCTGGGGAGTCAAGAAAGGGAGACTCCTCTGTAGAAATTTGTCTGAATCTAGACTTGGCCTCTTCCACAAATGCTAAGACAAAATTGTGAAATAAACCAAGTTTATCATTGATGTTTTCCAATTGCTCCTTTCTGTCTCCCTATCCCATATCATCCATATCAACCAGGAACCCCATACTGACTTAGCTAGCTGCTCAGGACTACTTACACGTTATTCCTTCATTTGTAATTCAAACATGTGTTGGGTACTACCTTAGTCCATTCATGCTGCTATAGCAAAATGTCTGAGACTAGAAAATGTATAAAGAACAAAAATTTATTTCCCACAGTTCTAGAGGCTGAGAAGTCCAAGATCAAGGTGCTGGCAGGTTCAATGTCTCCTGAGTGCCTAGTCTATCTGTTTTGGAGATAGGGCCGGGTTGCTGAAGAACAGTGTGTCTTCACATGCAGAAAGTAGAAGGGTAAAGGGACCGATGCTAGTTCCTTCCAGCCCTCTTTTGGATCTCTAATCCCATTGTTGAGGGCTCTACCCTCATTGCTTAATCACCTCTTAAAGACCCCACTCTTAAAACTATCACATTGGTGATTAAATTTCAATAGATAAATTTTGGAGGACACATTCAGACCATTGAACCTAACACAACCCATACATTTTGACAAGTCGCTAGAGAAATGAAGCTGAATAAGAAACAACCCATACTATCTAGGAGCTCATAGTCTTGCAAAAAGATAAACATTGAGATAAATAAGTTTGCTACACTGTAAATCCTGAAATAAAGGTATGGAGTTGCAATGGGACCATGAGGAGGGGAAACCAATGTTTGCAAGTCAGAGATCTAGAGCCTAGGGCTGGTGGATGAAGGGTCTAAGCTGCTCTTCTTAAGAGATGACATTTCACTCAGGAATGAAATGGACCCAGGGAGCAGGTGTAGGACAGTGCACAAGGCACTCTGGGAAGACAGAGCCAGCCAAGAAAGCTGAAACATGGGATGGACAGGGCCAGGAAGAGGGGCAGAGATTGCCAGGAGGTAAACTTAAATGAAAGTTGTGAGTCTTTTGAAGGCTGTATTAAGAAGTTTGGGTTTTCTAGACTTTGGATGTTTTTAAGAAGGGGAATGACATTTTTTTTTGTTTTTAGAAAGAGTGTATTGGTCAGATCAACAGAATTCACAGAATGAAGAAAGGAAGGGAGGGGGAAAAAAGGATTTATTAGATCAGCTCACAATGTAGTCCTGAATTTCGACCACACGTGAAGAGTCAGAGGAATCAGCAGCTGGTCGGGCGGTCTAAGAGCCGGAGCCCCAGGATTGAAGCAACCACCAATTCAGTCCAGTCCAAGATGTGAAGATAAGGAAGCTCTTCGGAGAAACGATGGTGAAGTTTCAGTTCGAAGAGCTGGAGGCCAATGATCTCAGATGAGAGCAGAAGATCAAGAAGTTCTCCAAGGAAACGGCGAAGTTGGAGACTGACGATCTCAAACGAGAGCAGATGCATTTTCCTTAGTAAGAGTCGCAACTCAGCTCTACGCAGCTTTCTCCTTCTTTTTATCTAAGTCCTGCACCTATCAGAACCCTGCTACCCACATTTAGGGCAGGACTTCCGGTTCAATCTGCTGTTATACAACCAAAGTCACATGATCTTAAGAGGGTCAAGTTGACAAACCAGACCAACTATCACAAAGAGCACTATGGCAACAGGATGGAAATGAATAGTAGGAGAAGAAATCTGGTTAGAAGTTTAATTCTACTGACTGGACATGAGACGATTAGAATCTTAAATAGGCAGGTAGCGGTGATGAGAAAAGAAAAAGGGGTTGTCTCTGAACTGGAGAGACGAGTCAGAAAGAATTCACAGGATTGGTTGATCCTGAAATCTGAATGTTGACCGAAATTAATATGCAAGATAACTGTGAGCTCTCTGGCTTTGGCAGTGTTTGGAGTGATATGTCCGTAAACTATGACTGGGGATTGGTGGAAATTTACATAGGAATTAGTAAGTTCAGATGAGGATCCGTTGAGTTGCAGGTGACTACAAGATGGACAGATGAATTGAGGTCCAAAGTTGAGGGAAGAGCCAGGGGTGTAAACATCAGTTAGAGACTCATGAGTACACTGTGGGTTGTTTTGTTTTGGTACTGGGGATTGAACCTAGGAGCACTGTATCTCCAAGCTACATCCCCAGCCATTTTCTATTTCTTAATTTTGAAACAGGGTCTCACTAAGTTGTTGAGGGTCTTGCTAAGTTGCTGAGGCTGGCTTCAAGTACACTGTTGAGAGATAAATGAAAGGAATAGAAAAGATCAGCCAGAGAGGGCGTCTAAGCCTTACTTTGGGCAGTATCTCATATTTCAAAATTACTTCTCCCCATCTCTCCTATAAATTAAAACGTTCAATACCATGATCTCAACAAACTCTTAGGAAGAAAGCAAATGGCTATGCTAGTTTTAACTAAAGATCAAATGACTAACTGCTAGTTTGGTGGATTCATTCCTGAGGAAAAATTGACTATGAGATAAAATCTGAAATCACATGGGTAAGGGTGAAAAAAGGTGTATATAGAAAGAATACATTGTACATATACTTTAAAACCACCACCACAAAATTTCATAATAACCATGGAAGGCACGTGGAACTGATATTATTAGTTTTATCATATAGATGAGTAAGGTTTAGAATAATTTAATGACTTATCTGAGTTTACGTATAACAAAGTTGAGGTTTGACCAGTTTTCCTAAATCCTAGTCCAATGGTTTTCTCCCTTATACTAGTCTGCGAATGCTTTTGAGAATTCGGAAGTGTTTTCTTTTCTTATTATGGAGGGAAGAAAGAGGTCAGTGGAAAGTTTATGGTGGCAACAATGTCCAGGAAGCATCACTGTGGGAATACATCTCTAGATTTGCTTTCTCATAAGATTTCAAAGACGAATGCTTGTTTACCCACAGGCCTGCATCTGGCCTGTTGGCTGGGTTGTGACGGCAGTGGGCTCCGAAGGCCACCGCACCCAGGTGGCTTCCTTCTGAGATCTGCCCTGTCTTTCAGTTCTCAACTGAATTGCAACATGTCCATGCATACTTCCAACCCAACTCACTCGAATACAAAGCTAAAACAAAAGACTAGCACTTTTAGAATTATGTGCACTGTAAATATTCCGTAGTTTTCAGCCCCGAGTAAGAAACATAATATTAATAGTTTTTTATTCTAATGCTCCAGTATTTACCCGACCTGATTGGAGAATGAGAAAAAGAAAGACTTTGACCTTTTGTGGTTTTTAAAAAATGTATTTTATAGTCTGCATAATAAGGCAGTGGCTGTTTCAGTGATATTTTGTCCTGTAATCGATGTTAGAGATGGCCTCACCAGTGACTTGCAGTGGAATTTTTATTTGATTTACATTTTTACATTTACAAAGCAATTTCCTCTGGCATGTTATTTGTCTTGTAAGTTGCACTAAAACATGATGTAAATAAGTAGATTACAATGCTAAATAAAGGACAGGAAAATATATTATAACTAGAATCAGAATAATTAAGCTTTTTCAGAAGACTGAGTCAACATGTACATTTTATTATGTTTAGAAACTAGTAAAGTTAAAAAGATATAAAATACTAGTAATTCTGTAATAGCTTTGTAAATTGGAAAGACATAATAGTTTGAAAACATTCTTTTAAAATGTGCATCAGTTTCACCGTAACTTCACTGGCAAGTTTTCATCCCACAGATGTTTATTACACACTTACTCAGTTTTAGTCACTGAGCTAGGTGCTCAGGATAAAGCAGTTAAAAACATAGAAATAGTTTTATTCCTCATGAAACTTTTATAACCTGGCAAGGTAGAGTGTATTTCTGCATGTCTACATATACTCATACATGTACACCTATGCATACACAGATGTGTACACACACATTTACACATATATATTCTACTAACTTGCTGCTACAAGGTGTTACTTCATTGCAAATTTAGATGACATTTGACTTCTACTGAGCTTGAATAGTCTTTCAGGATTTTTGCCAGTCACATTTCTTCTTAAAAATTTATTATTCATATCTCTTACTCACTTTAGGCTTGGTGATTTTCTTATCAATTTGAATGATATATTTATATAAGCATGTCATATTTACTGAAAATATTTCCCAGCTTCATATATTTTTATATACATGAAACTTCTATCTATATGAACATAGAGAAGTGATATAATCAGCCCTATTAATCTTTTCCTTTCTGACCTCTGTTCTAAGTTTTACTCAACACTTCTACTTCCTTCTTTCCACCAACCTGAGTCCAAATGAGGAGAAAGAAAAGATAACATTCTTGAGAACCTACCTCTCTGTAAACGGATTTATCTGTACATGCTACTTGTCATATATTATTTCAGACAATAAAAATGGGATCATAATATACCTACTATCTTATACCCTGAGAGTTTTACCTTTCTGAAAACTAATAAACATTTTTCTTTGTCAATATATACATATCTAATCATTCATTATTAGCTGTTTATGTAATTAATGTTCCCTCCAACAAGTGAGTATTTATTTCAATTCTTTTCACTATTCCAATTAAAGTTGAGATGAACATCTTTGCACAAAGATTTGTTCATATGTTTGTATGTGTGTGTATGTATATATATTTATATATATCCAGATGGAAAAAGAGCTTTGGGAAAAATAAAGCATGGGAAGAGATAGGGAGGGCTAAACTGAGAGGCTTTGAACTTAAAATAGGATGTCTGAGGAAGCTCTGACTGAAATGATGGCTATAAAATAAGAGCCCTGTGGAAATCTAGGGGGAGAGTGATTCAGGTTTAGGGAATAATATCAGCAAAGGCAGGTGCATTAGAAAAGGAGCAAGAAGACCAGTCAAAGATTGGAGGGTGAGAGGAGGAGGAGTGGTGAGGCCAACAGGAGCAGCTTCAACATGAGAGTATATTTTATATGAATGAAACCCGCAGGACAGAGTGAAAGAGTATGGTTATTCCCTCTCTACCCTGAAGTACACAACATGTGGAAAAAGTCTACAATTAAAGTGGCATCATCAAACAAGAGATAGATTTCAGTGAAGGAGGCTTCTGTGACAACATTCATGATGAAGGGGAGTTTCATTAAAAAATGTTTTTTAAAAGAAAGGCCATTAGCAATGTCTGGGAGTGCTGTGCTAGCTTGTATGCCGATGGTGGAAAAATTGGAGTAGGGGAGGGTTAGGAAGAATGAGGGAATGGCTGTGTGAAATTTATTTGGTGATGGTGGAGAAGGAAAATGAAGAACTGGCCCATGATCTCTCCAGGGAAGCAGGCTGGGAATCTGCTTCGGTAGTGTCCAAGAAGAAAAGGCTGATGTTCAGAAATTAAGAAGAGTGGGTGGGTGGGAAGAATTTCATTTGAACAAAGATGGAGTAATAGACTGTGGTAGTTGAGGTTGACTAATTCAAGGGCTGAGAATTGGCCATCAGATTTGGCAAGATGTAAGTCACTAGTGTTCTTAGTTTCAGTGGTGTGTTGGAATTGAAAGTCTAAAGAGGTGGGCTACACTAAAAACTTTAGACAAATTAAATTTAGCAGGATTTAATTGAGCAAAGGATGATTCTCAGAAGAGGTTCAGAGAGCTCTACTCTGCAAAGTGGGCAGGTAGGACTTATGGATGGAAAATGGAAGTGAGGTACAGAAACCAGATGGATTGATTAGTTTAGCATTTACCTTATTTGAACATGACCTGATTAGTTAGCTGCCTGCTATTGACTGGAGTTTAGCTGCTGTGATTGGCTGAGACTCAATTATTTGTTACAAAAGTATACTCCTAAATTGGGTTTACTGTTCATTTGGGTACTATGTCAGGATGCAGTTTATTAGATAGAGACAAAGTGCAAAGGAATCCTTAGGTTAAATTTAGTTCAGTTTAACAGGTAAGAGGAGGTAAGGGCAAGTTGACAGTGAACAGGGCTAGATTTCTTTGTTTGGCTTTAATGGAGGCCATTTCTAATAACAGAGTGAGAGAAGTAGAAACACAAAATCTCAGAAAGGTTTTTTTTTAAGATAGGAAATGTTGGGGTTTGAGAGAACCTAATAAAAAACAACCTTTTTGTGCATGACCAATTTGAGAGAGAGAGGAAACACAGATCCAAATATTGCTTTCATTATTACAAAACTGTTGATAGGTGGGTTTATTTCTGTTAAGTAAAATGCAATTGTTAATATTTTATAGAGAGGTCGGCAGACTTAACCTGACCCGTCCCTGAAAGGACTAGATAATTGTAGCCCTTCTCTTTTAGGGATCTAATCTTGTAAAATTCATGATTTTAGGGAAGTGAATAGAATGTGGGCTTTCTTCAGGTGGGTGTAGCCAAAGACGGAAGTGCAAGGAATGTGGAACTTAGCTCAGCTCTCCTATTCACCAACCAGAACATTTATGCCTCTGGAGGAATGAATGAGGAATTTTTCCGTTACAAGAGATATTGCACCATTTCTACCTGTTGATGGAAATGACCAGAAACAGGGAAACTGACTATGCAGGAGAGAAGGGACGAATCAGGACCATTTATAGAAGTTGAAATCCAATCCACAAGCATTTGATAGGAATTAGGAGCGTTTATTCCACTTATCAGGAGCAAAGGCAGATAATAAGGGTACAGATATAGATACCTTTTCTCTTCTGATTGTTCTTATTTCTCAGTGAGATAGGAGGTGACATCATCAGCTACTAGTGAGAAGAGAATAGGTTTGAAGAGACAGAGGTATGAAATAATTTTCTCAAAGAGTGGGAAAGTAAATTGACTAAAGAGACAAAATTGGCTGAGCAGTGCCAGGGGTCCATTTGAGCTTTGTGGTTAAAGGACTCTATGCAGCATGGTGAAAGATATTTTTTCCCCCTGACCACACTCAGTTTTAGGAAGAAAGGAGGTGAGAATTTCAGTTAATCAAGGTTGTAGTTTTGTTCACTGAATCTAATG
Source organism: Glis glis (assembly GCA_004027185.1). Taxonomy (NCBI): domain Eukaryota; kingdom Metazoa; phylum Chordata; class Mammalia; order Rodentia; family Gliridae; genus Glis; species Glis glis. Next base: position 45,142 of record PVJS01004509.1, read on the forward strand.
AAAAGACAAAGGGGAAGGGATATTCAGATTGTATACAAGGGAATGATGGACCACAGAATTTAGTCCAGTAAAAGAGGATAGAAGTGAGAGGAGAGGGAAAGGAGGTATGGGCAATGAGCCGAAGTTTCCAATGGGCCAAAGGATTTTTGTGATTGAAATACAGGAATAAATATGTTGGGAAGTTGCAGTATTTGTAAAAGATTGGTATGTTTGAAATTGAAATTTGGAGATGGTAAAGTTAAAGGTAATGATGAGGGTCTAGAGTTCAACTGCAAGAGTGAGTATCTGAGGTTTATTGATTGAAGATATCTTTCTAAGTAAGGCAGTCAAGGGTCTGAGAGGTGTAATTGTTGACCGAACCATCTACAGAATTGTAAATGTCATACAAAATGACTTCAGAAATAGTGAAAGAGATACTTTGTTACTATAGCTCAGTAGAATAATTTAAAATTGGGTATTGTGATACCCCCACCATTGCTCTCTTTGGTTAGAATTGCTTTAGCTAGTCTGAGTCTTTTATTATTCTATATGAACATTAGGACTGTTTTTTCTAGTTCTGTGAAGAATATCATGGTAATGTTGATGGGGATTGCACTGAATCTGTAGAGTGCTCTTGGTAATATGGTCATTTTCACAATTTTAATTTTGCTTATCCATGAACATGGGAAGTCTTTCCATTTTCTGGTATCTCAATTTCTTTCTTCAATGTTCTATAATTTTCATTGTAGAGGTCTTTCACCTCCTTGCTTAGATTTATTTTTAGCTATTTTATTTTTGAGGCTATTGTGAATGAATTTTTTTCTGATTTCTCTTTCATCAAATTCATTATTGGTATATAGAAAGCTATTGATTTTTGTGTTTTGATTCCGTATTCTTCTATTTTGCTGAATTTGTTTATTAGCTTTAAAAGTCTTCTGGTGAAGCTCTCTGGATTTTCTAAATATCAGACCATATTATTTGCAAATAGTGATAATTTTACTTCTTTATTTCCCATTTGAGTCCCTTTTGTTATCTTCTCTTGTCTATTTTCTATGGCTAAAATTTAAAGCACTATATTGAATAGGAGTGGTGACAGTGGACATAATTGTCTTGTTCCTGATATTAGAGGAAAACCTCTGTTTTTCCTCATAATAATTTGACCCTAATTCTCATTTTCTTAACTACTCTTCTAATGAGATTTATTATTTTCTGAGCTCTGCTATTTATTTTTATCTTCTTCTGTATGCAGTATTCCTTTATATATCTTCTGCAATGATGACTTAGTGATTCTTTTAAAACTCATTCTTTTAAAAGAATGATGGATTCTTTCAGTTTATATCTAGTTTGAAAGGTTTTTTATTTCTCCTTCAATTATTAAGGATAGCTTTGCTGGATATAACAATCTTAGTGTGCAGTTATTATTATTTTTTTTCAGGGTTTAACATGCATCATTCCTACCCTTCCTGGATTGTAGGGTTTCTGCTAAGAAATCAGAAGTTATTCTGATTCATTTATCTCTAAAGTTGATTTGACATTTTTTTTTCTTGAGGCTTTTAAAATTCTATTCTTATTTTGTATATTTGGCATTTTAGTTATAATGTGTAATGGACAGGTTCTTTTTTTATCTTATCTATTTGGAGTTCCAAATGCCTCCTGTATTGGGATGTTCATATCATTCCCAGGGTTTGAAACTTTTTTTGCTATTATTTCACTGAATAGGTTATCAAATGCCATTAAAACCTGCATATCTCTCTCTCTTTCTCTCTCTCTCTCTCTCTCTCTCTCTCTCTTGAAGTGCTGTGGATCAAACCCAGGGCCTCCCGCATGCTAGGCAAGTGCTCTGCCCCAAGCTATATCCCCAACCCCCTAACCTGCATCTCTACTCCTTCCTCAATGCCAGTGAGTCTTAAGTTTTGTCTCTTAATGTTTTCCCAGAGTTCTTATATATTCTGATCATAGTATTTATTTATTTAATTATTTACTACTGTCTGAATAATCAAGGCTGGCCACCTTAATTTTAAGCTCTGAGATTCTGTCTTCTACTGCATCTAATCTATTAGACTTTCAATTTAATTTTTTGATTTATTGAGTCTCAAGATTTTTATTTGGATCCTTTTCAGATTCTCTAACTCTTTACTGACATGCTCTTTCATACCCTGTATTTTCTTTCTTAGTTCATTCCTTAGGTCTTTTTTTCATTGGTTAATATTGTAACAATAAACTTCTAAAATTCTCTGTCCAGTATTTCATCTACTTCAATATCTGTGGGTTTAGTTATTGGGCGTTATAAATTTTTGGAGACATCTTGTTGGCCTGTTTCCTCATATGTTCTGAGGTTCTATATTTGCACATTTGATATCTGTTGTGATGGATTCCTTCTCTTTTGTGTGAGAGTTTTTAGTGATCAGTTATCCCTATAATAAGTTCTGGGCTGGAGGGGGTATATCATAATTTTAATATATCCAACCAGCATAATCAAAGTGCTAAGTTAAACCACCAGTGCCACTTTGAGAGGAGAGAGTATCCACCTGTAATAGTGGTAATTAACATACACTTAAAAAGTTATTACTAGCCAGATGTGGTGGTGCACACCTGTAATCCCAGTACTTGGGAGGCTGAGACAGGAGGATTGCAGGTTTGAAGCCAGACTCAGCAACTCAGTGAAGCTCACATCAACTTAGTGAGACCCTGTTTCCAAATAAAAAATAACATAAAATATGGCTGGGGTGTAGCTCAGAGGTAGAATGCCCTGGGTTCAATCCCGAGCATTACAACAAAAAGGAAGAAAGAAAAAAAGTTATTATTACTAATGATCTCTACAACATAATTAACCAAAGAGAAAAGACTGTGGGAAATTATACAGAATAGGCTGAAAAGATTAAGCATCAATGAGAGTATACTAATTTGAATTGGAAGTTGAGATTAAAAAATAAAGAGGAGAGAGAGAAAAAAGAGACAAAAATAGTGGGTGACAGAAGAAAAATAATGAGAGAATGAAGGATGAAAGAGAGGGAAAAGGAATAGGGATGAGAAAAAAGAAAAGAGTTATCAAAAGAGGATCCAGTTAATTGACAAAATATGTAAAATTAGAACCTTGAAAAAATACAAAATGTGGGAAGTCACTAGAAATAAGTTTACAACAGTCATAAACAGATTTGGTTTTCTTCTTGCTTAGTTTTTTTTTTTTAATGGAGACATTTCTGTTTGTGGTTTTGATTTTAGAGTCTCCCAGCTATGTGGATGTTTGTGTGACACAAATATTGTGCTGTTGGTTTGTTCTCAGCTCTGAACCAGACTGGCTTGGGGAGTCTGTATGCTGAGCTCTGCCCTTCCCCTCCACTTCCCTGGCAGCACCTACTGGGGGAGTACTGTCTGTTTTAGAGCAGAATTCACCCTCAAAAATTACTTTATTTTGTGATGAGAGATAGGAGTGTAACTCTGGTAGGGTTGTGGGGCAGCCCTCTCACCTGCACAGCCTGTGAACTAATCTGAATTGTGCTACACTCCTCATTCTGAGAGCCTCAGTTCCTGTGGTGGGGGATGACGTGTGTGAGGTGTCAGCCTATCCTCCAGACCCTTCTAGGTGTCAGGGAGGTGGCATGGGTCCCACAGTAGGATGTTGTGGGGGTGACTCACTGCTTTCCACGCAACCCTAATCCATTTGAGTTCCACCCTTGGTCATCCATGCTCCTTATCACAGAGTTTAGAACTCCCTTCACTTTTCTCCGCTCTGCAGACTTATAGACCGGCATCTAATTCCTATTGCCACCCAGAGCTTCCCCTAAGTCTGGTGCACTCTTACTCCTGTGACCAGATTGATTGTTGGCTTGGGCAACAGTAAAAAGATAAAAAGTAAAGCCAAATTGGCTGTTGTGTCTTGGGTACTCAAAGAGGAACAAAACGAGAAACGAACAAAAGAGGAAGGGAAGGAAAGGGAGGAAGGGAGGGAGGGAGGGAGGAAGGAAGAAAGGAAGGAAGGAAGGAAGGAAGGAAGGAAGGAAGGAAGGAAGGAAAGAAGGAAGGAAGGAAGGGAGAAAAGAGACTTAAAGTGAAAAAGAAAAAACAAAAGTAAACTGCAGGGATTTCTAGTGCCCCACACAGGAAATCCAAACAGTCATTTAAAGCTGACACCACTTTCCCTCCAGCTCACTTTACAATACCTGAGCCTGTTTTCTGCTCAGATTGTGAATTTGCTGGACAGTCCGGAATTTCTTTGATATTCTGTTCTGTAAGTATACTGAATGTAATGTATTATTATGCTGCAATTTTTCCAAAAATTCTTCTGGATTTTTGATGTTGATGAATTCTTAAGATTGATTTGGAGCATAGTAGAAAAATATTAGAATTATCCTCTTCCTTCCACTCAAAAGTGTACTGCCTCTGAATTTTCCATAACCCCGTATCTGACTCTCTCTTGCAATTTTTTGTAATTATTTTTGAGACTATGTTTTTATCTATGACTTACATAACTTTCTTTTATACTACAGTACCTAACACTTTACCTTATATAAAGAAGGTCTAACATAAGTAGACGTGGAAAGTATGAGTTAAAAAAAACACAGTGAACAAGCTGAGAGTCAGAAAGTCTGCCTTCTAGAATCATTCTGCCTCTCTATGTATGTGACCTTGAACAAGCTATTTAACGTCTCATATTTGCATGTGCAGGGTGGGAATGATAAATATCTTGACTACCTAGCAGGCTACTGAAGTTGTAAGAAGTGTGAGAAGTAGAAGCAACATTTGAAAATGCTTTAAAAACTGATAGGAAATAAGCTAATTGAAAGCTGAAATTTAAAAAGTTATAATTCATAACAAGACAATTTGATAATTTGCCAGAAGCATTTCATTATGTGTTTGACAATTATTTGTTGGCTCTGACATTTCTGGAAATAAAAAAGGCTATATAGGACTCTTATGGTAATTAGGTTCTCTCAATCTGCCATCCTTAGCATAGCAGTACTGCTGAAGATAGCAGCCAGGAACTAACCAGCTTCAATTCTAGATTCAACAAAACTTTTCTATGGCTTCATATCATACCTGAAATCCTAATATCACTTATTTATTCTCTGGAGTTAAACTTTGTCTTTATTCTTTGAGTTCTGTTTCAAAGAAAATAGAAGAATGGCACAATCTATCTGGCTTGGGCTTGAATCTCAGCTTTGTGATTTGAAGACTGTACAAATTTCACAAATATTTCTAATTTGTCAAATACATATGGTGTTAGTCTCTTCTTTTTAAAGTTATCACCAGGACAAAATAAGATAATATATAAGAAATGTATAAGGATGCTGGCCCGTGCCAACCACTCAATAAATGTTAGGTATTTTTTAAGTTATCATAAACTCTGTAATAACATAGTGAAAATTATAGAAGAAACAGAAAACGAAGATATAGAGAATCAACAAATTCAAAAGACTGTTCTTGGAAAAAGGTTAATAAAACAACCAAATTTATGGAGAAATCATCCAAGAAAAAAAATCAAGGAAGAACACACAAGAGACAGTAGAAATGCAGATACAGAACAGATTAAAATTTAATAAGAGAATATTGTTAATACTTAATGCCAATACATTTGAAAACTTGGATTAACAAGATATATTTCTGGAAAAAAATTGTAAATTGCCAAGCTTGGGAAAAACAGAGTGAATGCCCCTATATTAATAATTGAATACCCATCGCTAAGCAAGTGAACAGGTAAAACAAGGTAGCATCACAGTTCGGGGTTCTATGCAACAGTTAGCAACAACTGTTTATATGTGCAGACAAGCATATATAAACAGACACCTGAAAGTCAGAGTTGATAAGAAAAGAATAAAGGAGAAAAAGTATATAATATTGGTCACAAAATTAAAAAACACACAAAAACATGTTACAATAACACATGCAAAATAAAGGATTAACATTAGGCAGATTAGAATATTCACCTACCAAGGGAACAAGGAATGAAGGGAGGGAGAGGTCGAGGGAGGAAGGAAGGAGAAAAGGAGCGAGGGAGAACAGCGGAAAGATAACAGCATGTTCAAGGATCCTAACAGTATTATAAATATATCCATTCTCTCCAAATTGATTTATAGATTCAATAAATTTCAACATAAATTCTTATAAGGTTGTTAGTAGGAGTTGACAAATTGATTCTAAAATTTATGTAGAAGATCAAAAGGTTATGAACAGTCACTGTGCTCCTAAGGAAGAATAACAAGGCATGGGACTAACAAAAATCAGGACTTATTGCAAAGCTTTAATAGTTAAAACATGATCTTTGGTACAAGTGTAACAAATAGACCCATGGAATATAATATAGAACATGGAGAGGAATCTAATAAAAAGCCCACACATGTGGGCACCCGATAAACGGCAGAGGTGATGGAGAGCACATAGACTATACAATCAATAGTAATGTAGTGAAGTACTTTGTTATGGATGGAATTGTGCCCCCCCCCAATAAAAATTCCTACATTGAAGTCCCAATCCCACATGTGACTGCATTTGGAGATAAGACCTATAAGGAGGTGAGAAAGGTTAATGAGGTCATAAAGTGGACCGTTGATCTGATAGGACAGATGTCCTTATAAAAGAGGAAGAGACCTCAGGGACCTCTCTTCTCCAGCACACAGAGAATAGACCATGTGAGGTCACGGCCAGAGGCTGACGTCTATGAGACAGGAAGGGAGGCCTCGCTAGAAAACAAACCGGAGGGCACCTTGATCTTGGTTGGGCTTCCAGCCTCCAGAACTGTGAGAAAAGAAATTTCTGTGGTTTAACCCACATAGTCTACGGCATTTTGTTATGGTACCCTGAGACAATTCATACATTCTAGATCATCCATTGGGTAAAAAAAATGATATGTTTCCCGTACTATGCGTAAAAATCAGTTAAAGATATATTAAAGACTTTAGTGTGAAAATAAAACTTGAAAACTTTTCATAGAGAAAATAGGAGAATATGTCAGATATCTTAATGTCAGGAATAGACATTGTGAAAAACAACCACAACAGAAAATACTGGTAATTTTGACTATGTTAAAATAAAAACTTCTGCTTATCAAAGGGCATCATGAAGAAAGTAAAACAAAAATTATCACATGGAAAGATCAACAAAATGTGAATATCTGGGTTATAGTAAGAAAAGAAAGAGAGAGAGAGAAGGATGGAAGGAGGGAAGGAAGGGAGAGAGGGAGGGAGGGAAGGAGGGAGGGAAGGAGGGAGGGAAAGGAAGGAAGGAAGGAAGGAAGGAAGGAAGGAAGGAAGGAAGGAAAGAAGGAAAGAAGGAAGGTCTTATCTATCATCAAGTAAAAGACAAAAATAATCCCTGAGGAAAAATAGCCAAAAGACATGAATCCAAAAAAAAAAAGGAAATATAAATGGCATATAAACATACGAAAAGTGTTCGGGCTTATTAGTATCCAGAGAGTACAAATTAAGATCCTAATGATGTACTCTTTCGTCCATATCAGATTGGCAAACATTTCATCTGGCAAACACCAAACACTGCAAGGGTGTAGGACAAGCTGATCTCTCATATATTGGTGGTGGCAATTGTACATTTCTACAACCGGTTTGGAAAGCAATTTGGTGTTAGGCAGTAAAATTGATGGTAGGTCTACCCAAGACCCTGCTCTCATGCAGATTTTATGCCCTTGAGAAACTTTTGCATATGTACAACAGGAATCAGATAGGAATATGTCCCCAGAAGCACAGGTCATATTAGAAAGTAACCAGGAGCTGAATATGGTGATGCACACCTGTAATCTCAGTACTTGAGTACTGGGGAGGCTGAGACAGGAGGATTGCAGGTTCAAGGTCAGCCTTCGCAATTTAGCAAGACCCTCCACAGGTTAGTGAGATTCTATTTCCAAATAAAAAATAAATAAAATAGGGTTGGGAGTGTAGCTTGGAGGTAGAATGCCTCTGGGTTCAATCTCCAGCAAAACACACACACACACACACACACACACACACACACACACATGAAAACAACCAGGAAGAACATGATGTTCATAAATAGTAGAATGGGTGATAAATTGGGATGCAGTCATAACATGAAATGCTAAACAGCGGTGAAAATGAATGGACTCAGCTACATATATTAGCATAGACAAATCTCAGATCAGATTGAAGGAAAAGGTAAGTTACAATTACATAAAGTATTCTATTTATGTAAGTTTTAAAAACATACGAATGTACCAATTCTTGTTTAGATACTTAACATATGTAACACAATTCAATAAAATAGGAAAGAATTATGAACATTAGGGGAAAAGGAGAAGAATTCAGCTGGGGATACATCCAAACTATTGGTAACCTATTTTTATCTTTCATTTCTGAAGCAGTGTGCTATGTGGGCGTTCATTTCGTTTATCTTTATGGTATATGTCATAAACATATATGTACATAGACACAAATAAGAATGTATATATTAAGTGTATATGTTTATTCCCATATATTCATTCTTTTATATGTATTTAATATTTCAGACTAAAACTGAAAACAAAGAAGTAAAAAGAAAAATTAAGTAAGCTTCCAGTTAGCATATAAAAAGTTTCCAATAGAATCTCTAACCATCGATGCTCAACCCCTCTATTTTTTTCCCAAGCCTGGAATTCACCCGGTCCTGTGGCTTCACACAAACAGAATTCCAAAAAGGCTGTGGCTGGGAACACACAGATCCATGAAGACACACACACACACACACACACACACACACACACACACGAGATGGCAGCCAGAGTTGCTACCTTCTTTCCCCTTCTTCAACAGAAAGCGGGGACCATGAAGATCAAAGTCAGCCTTGAAGGGAACCATCTAGATTTCCTTCTGGGCCTAAAGGAGAGGGAGAGGGCTCTGGCACAGGGAGGGGAAGCTGGGAAGGGCCTGGAGGGAGCTGTCTGAAGAGCCTGGGGAACGCTGGCCTGCCAGGAAGGCATGTGCGGAGCTGACCTTCAGAGAACAGGATCAGGCATATCAAATGCACTCGCCCTTCTGAGATTCCTCCTTCCCTCTGACATTGCTAAAAATGGAATCAGCTGCAAACAGTATGTGACCGTGTACAATAATTTGTGCAAAGCTTGTCAAGGGTAATATTTAGCCAGAAACATGGTATGGTCTGAGATGAAAATGTTATTTTTAAGAGTAAATGAAACAGCATTCTGACAAGCTAGTGAAACCCTAGCAGAATAGCCCACCCTTTAAAATGTTGCTTTACCCCCGGAGACACCTCTGTCTCTTGCAGAGGCTGTGCAGGACTTTATAGTAGCTTGCTGTGCTGGGGGTGAAAACATTTCACTCACTCAGCTGCAGGCAGAGTCCCCCGGGACTTCCTCTTACTAACAGGACTCTGTCATTCCTGAAGCACAGGGTTGGGTGTCTTTTTTAGCGTGGTTACAGTTTGTGAAGTCCCTCTCTTTTTTCTCCAAGGTTTTTTTTTTTTTTCTTCTGAACTGAGACTGCCTGGGAATAGAACAAGTTATATTGGGGCCTTTTACTAATATACAGTTTTTGACATGATTTGTCTGTCTTTGGCTCACAGTTAAGACTACCTCTACTAGCAAATACACTTAACTTTAAATGTTTCAAATTATAGGAACTGGAAAACCTAGGTCCCACCCATCAGCTGCAATAAATTTGTATTAATAATAGGAACTGGGAAACTTTTAAAGAAAGAAAAGCTCTTTGGGGTTTCTCCCAGTCATTCATGTGTGTCACCGGATGTAATAAAATCATACCACATTGAGTTTTATTTTGTCACATTTAATGCTGACCATGAGGGACTTGCTGCGATATGCCTAAGTAATGGAATTAGTGTGCACGGAGTCTGTATTTAATGCAAGTCCAGTAAACGGTTGCTGTGGTCCAGACCTTGAGCTGGCTTGGGTTACTTCCCCAACTTCTTCATAGCTTTCCATGGATACACAGTACACAGGTATTAAGGAATACTTTAAAAGTAGAGAAAAGGAGAAAGAAAACAATGAATATAAAAAGGAGGAAAGACAGAGAAAGGAAGGGAGGGAGGGAGGGAGAGAGGAAGGGAGGGAGGGAGAGAGGAAAGAAGACATATTGAAGAAAGTATGGAATGGGGGTGGGCATGGAGGAGAGAAACAGGAGAGCAGGAAACAGAGGGGAAAGGCCCATTTAGCCACTGGGACTCAGCAAATTCCTGCAAGACTCCAGAGGCTCCCAGGGACACTGCCTCCTCCCTTAGGTAGAAGTATCAAACCAAGAGTTTCTGTGATAATTATTTTTACTTTTTTTTCCCCTAGAAGAAAATAGATTAAGGAGTAATTCCAGCCTAGGCCCTGCACGTACTCTGATTCTGATTAAGATGTAGACCCCAGAAATTAAGGCCCAGGGCACTCTGTCCTGGGCCACCTACTCCAGCCTGACCTTTGACCTGGTCAGCAAAACTCAAATGGTACAACCTGGACTGCTCACAACCAAAGTTTGCAGAAATGTAATTAATCCGAAAAGTATATTATTTACCCCTCACCAAGTTTTTGTCATTCAAGCTTAAATACATGTATACTTGCACATGTGTACACACACAAACACACACACTCCTCACACACACACAGAGTGCTTAAACACACACACACACACACACACACACACACACACACACACACAGAGTGCTTGAATGTAAGTAATTAAGAATACACGTCCTTGTCTTGCAGAGCCTCCAATGGAGTGATGAAGGGAGAAAAAGACATAAAGAAGATAACGGCTGAAATAATGCTATGCACATATATTAAACTACCAATGCCAACCTCAAAAGACATGCATGGGGAAGGGGAGGGAGGGGGTGGGGCCCGGAGGGTAATGCTCCATGATGTATAATTACAATGCACCAATAAAAGAAAAAAAAGCACACATGTTGCCCATTACTGCGTCTTTTCCATAGCACAGTGAGCACGCCGGTCTTCTCAGGGTGGTGACGTCCCCTTCGCGATGTCTACATCAAGACCATCCCTCCCCATAATCACTTGCTGGTTGACTTCAGTGCCCCACCTTTCCTTCCAGTCACCAGCCCCCAATGACAATGTCACTCTTTCTTACGATTCTGAGGACACGCAGAGGGAGTTTGTTATTTACTTGCTTAACAAAAAGAAGAGCTCATTTCAAAAGCTCTCAGTGGAAGGAAGCTGGCCACCAGCTTAATCCTACTTTTGTATTTAATGAGCTTTATTGCAGATTAGCGTACTCAGTAAAAAAAAAAACGGACAGACACTCTGCCTCCGTTATTATTTCACATCCTATCACGGCCTTTCTTTTTGTTTGAACCTCTGGGATGTTCCTCTTAATTTTTAAAGTTTTGTCATCCTCACCAAGGTACTAAAGCAGCATTGTCACAAGAATAAACTGGTGAGAGATGATGTCCTTCACAAATGACATTGGAAAGGCAAAAAAAAAAAAAAAAGAAATCACGCTTCTATAGCTAATCTAGCACTTAGCTAACATTAGATTATTTATTACTCGGTTATTAGACTATGATTAGATTATTATTTAAATGAGACAACAAAGAGATGCATATAGTTGCATACATTGTAATCTCACATGGTTTTGTGCTAGGTCATGTTTATGTCTTTTAGTCTTCACAAACCTCCTTTTATAGATGACTAAGGTCATCGGCTAGTAGGGGGAAGAGCAAGGATTCAAACCCTGACTGATAAACTCTAAAACAGGGATCCTTATCTCTGCCCAGCCCAGGTCCTGAATGCCTGGATTAAAATCTGGCTCAGCTGTGCTGTACTACTGATTTCCATGAGCTGGTCACCTAAGTACTCAGCTTCCTTACCAAAAATGAAAATAATAACAGGAGCTACCGTCACCATAAAGGGGTCCAAGGAGGTAGCTGTAGAGACAGAGGGGACCTCTATTTAGACCTTCCAGCCTGTTGAACCTGGTGCAGAAAGAATTTAAGGGTGAGTCGGGTTTTAGCAAAGAGAGAAAGAGTTTTATTGGAAAGCAAAAGGTGACGGTATGGTCTCTCCAGGATGAACGTGGGCCATCTCTAGAGCAAGAGGCACTGCTGGGACTCAAGGTCAGGTTTTTATGAGGGCACATAATTAGGTAGATTATATATGATCCAAGGGGCGAGATTTTTCTTGGAATTGGGAAATATTGAGTGAGCTCTCCTGTTTCCCCATTAGCGGGGCTGGTCTGGCAGGTAGGTTTTGGCTTACATCAACATCTCTGACTGTCAGGTGGTTGGTCGGGTGATCAGCCAAGGGGGTCACAATCCATTGTTAGCCCCTAGCATCATGAGGTTAATAGTCTCTTTCTACTGAGGTCTTATTCCTGCTTCTCTACATTCCAGAAAACTTTAAGGGCATTGGAATATTACACAGTAATGTACGGGATGTTTACTTGTTAAGTGCGCTCATATATTTTGGTCCCTTTTGTCCCTTAAGTTTGTTTATCTGGCTCACGAGTTGTCCAGAAGCCACCCATTCCACATTCCAATGGGACATTTCTCTCTCTCTCTCTCTCTTTCTCTCTCTCTCTCTCTCTCTCTCTCTTTGGTACTAGGGATTGAACCCGGGGCATTCCACCTCAGAGCTATACCCCTAGCCCTTTTTATTTTTTGTTTGGAAACAGGGTCTTGATAAGCTGCTGAGAGTTTCCCTAAGTTGCTGAGGCTAGCCTAGAACTTGCAATCTTCCTGTCTCAGCCTCCCAAGTACTGGGATTACAGGTGTACACCATCATGCCTAGCTGACATTTCTCCTTTATTTTGTTTTCTCTATATATTCCTATATCTCTATCTCACTACTATCACAGAGTTGCTGTGAGAATTAAATGAAATTATATAAATTAGGGCCTCAGAAAAGTGCACTTAACTGTGTTAATAAAGTCCCATAAATGTAGCTATTATTAAAAATGTTTGTAATTAATAGATATAGTTGTCCTTCGTTGAATGGCACTTGATCCTTTATCTTTATTTAACAAATCTAATATGCCTTTTATTGAAAGCTCATTCAATTCTGTTTTGGAAGCAAATTGGGTATAAGCAACAAATGCTTGAATTTCTCTTTCCTTCTTGGATTGAACACAGGGGCATTCTACCTCTGAGCTACACCCACCCCCAGCCCTTTTTACTTTTTATCTTGTAACAGAGTCTTGCTAAGTGACTGAGGTTCTCACTAAGTTGCCGAGGCAGGCCTGGAACCTGTGATCCTCCTCCCTCAGTCTCCCAAATACTGGGATTACAGGTGTGCACCACTGCATCTGGCTTAATTTCATATTTTGCTGCCCTGAAGGCCTGCTGCAGAAATGTTCCCCTGTCCCCTTTCCAGCAGGCCTGGGTTGTCCATGTACACAAGGACACCATCTGGTGGCACTGGAATGTTGCCCTCGCTGCATCCCATCACCAGCAAGACAAGCAACAGATGATGAGTGAAAATCAGATCCTTAGTTGGAAACTATTTGGGCATAGTTGTTCTCTGACATATGGACGCAGCCTGACTGCAACCGAGATCTTCCCTGTTTGGTTTCTTTTCAAGGTCTTGTGATGAGCTCTAAAAAAATCATCTCAGGCCATCTGGCCTATTTTTCATAATTGTGACTCCTAAATGTAAATATGGTCATTGAGAATATTTAGAACAAAAGAAACTAATGAAATTCTTGTAACCTAATAGGGTTAGCCTGGGTCACTTATTTATTTTTTTCCTTTCATTCTCTCAGCCGTCAGTTCCAGAGGATCTATTATGTACAAAGAAGTGTACTGGTGTGGGAAGTTCAAAGTAGCTTAATATTGACCATTTATGGAATCTCTAGCACCATATGAAAACCCTGCTCAAATTAGCTTAAACGAAATAAGAAATATATTGGCACTTTTTTTTTTGCAGTACTGGGGATTGAACCCAGGGACATTCTACCTCTGAGCTCCACCCCCAGCCCTAGTTTTTATTCTTTATTTTGAAACAGGGTCTCACTAAGTTGCGGAGGACCTCACTAAGTAGCTGAGGCTGGCCGCGAACCCAGATCCTTCTGTCTCCACCTTCCAAGTATTGGGATTACAAGCGTGCACCACCACGCCCGGCTATTATTGGCACTTTTAAATAAAACATCCAGGGGCAGATTCTAACCTCAAGCAGGGAGAGGCCTGGGCCTCAGGAGTGTCCGAGGACCCATCTCTCCTGCCTCTCAGCCAGGCTTCCCTCTGGGATGGCTTTCTTCTCTGCAGGCCTCCAGTTTACCTCTTCATAGCTTCAAGTCTGGGGTGGGGGGGGCAGTTCTTTTTGCCAGATACCCCAGCAAATTCTAAAGATTTGCTTTTATTTGGTGAGTTTGGCTTGGCTAGGATAATATACCCATCTCTGCCTGGACGTAGGACATTGTCCTCCTCTGGGGTCTGGAATGAGATTCGCCTGAAGGTCATGGATTGCTGGATGCAGAAGAATAATGCCCAGAGGAAAAGCCAAGTATTGTAACTAGAAAAGGGAAATGTAGGGGAAAGTGATAGAGGTTCATCAAGATGGGATAGCTTACAAAGCCCCTCAAATCCATTCTCCTCTGTTTTTTAGTTGGACCCAAGGCCACGCAGAATAATTATAATTTTAAAGAAAAGGCTCTAACTTCCTTTGAACTAGGTTAGCCATAGGACTAAGTTCAGGGATGTAAATAGCAGTTAAGTAGAAGATTCCAGGCATCTTCCTTAATGGAAATCAGGTCCTTGCCACTTGTACCTCTCCTCTTCTTTCCCCTCCTTTCCATTCCCTGGCCACTTTCCACCACAGATGATGGCCACACCCCAGGGTCGGCTGGAAGGAGCCAGGAAATGCCAAACCCAGAATTCAGGAAGAGATTGGTTTGACTTTAAGTTCAATGCTCTTTCCACTGTGGGGTCTTATCAAGGCCGTACACACAGAAAGTTTCCTCAGTAAAAGACATAATGACAAGTGTACCAAGAAACATGAGTGAGGTGCAAGGTCTTGCTGAGCACTGACTTTGTGGACTTGGAGTGAGAAGTTCCCTACTTACAAAGTATAAATCCTGGGCAAGTAAAAATCATGGGCATATAAACAAACCTTTCCAAGCTCCAGTTAGCATGTCTATAAAATGAATAATAGTATTACAAAGATTCAGTGAAGTAATTTAAAGAGCCTAGCAAGTATCCAGCACATAGATTGTAGCCACCACCCCCTCTCATCTTCTCCACCCTCTTCCTTTTCCTCCTTCTCCTTTTCTCCCCCCCCAAGTTAGAATATGATAACTACCAGAAGAAAAGCACCAAGTGTTTTAAAGAGAGAAGTTAATTTGATCTGTCTTAAGAAAAGATGTATTTCAATTGATTGAGGTAATCAGGCTCCATTCCTAGAAATTGTAGGGTTAGGTTGAAAAATCTGCATTATAACAAGTATCTTTGTGGATTCTTCTCTAGATGAACCTCGGGCCACATTTTGAGGGATACTTGATTAGTAGATAACATTGGAAAAATGTGTGGAAAGAAGGTAGAGAGGGAAAATATACATACATATATATATTAGAAAGCACTAATAGAACTAATAAAAACTGGGAAGTTTTTTTTCCTTGTACTGGAGATTGAACCCAGAGGCATTCCACCTCTGAGCTACACCCCCAACCCTATTTTTTTTTTTATTTTTTTATTTTGAAACAGGTCTCAATAAATTGCTGAGGCTGGCCTCGAACCTATACTGGATTACAGCCATGTGCCACCATGCCTGGCTGGACAGTCTTTTTGTTTTTAATGCTGTTTGGGAAGTGAATGGTAAAAAGCTTGGACTTGGATAGGTCTGTTTAATTGCTACCAGGACATGTAGCAGCCAGCAAGGAATCCGATGTACACTTGTTAAAGGAGAAGTCAATAAACAATTATGTCATTCCCCAGCTTTGGGAAGCTTTTCTTTTAAAATAACAATAATAATGATGATTTGAGCCCAAAGTGATTATGGCTATTTCTACTTCACACATTCAATTACATTGGGGTCATATTATTGTTCTGAACCATCAACATGATCAGTTAGCAAGTAAATGAGCTGCCGCTAAGCCACTGGAGAGTGGAGCAAAGTGGAATGTGTGTAACCCTGTCCCACCAGTAGAGCCGACCCACAGAGTGCCTACAGTTGCCTGTAGCGGAGGCCACGTGTCTGAGCCTTGTAACTCAATCATCTTGTCAAACTAATTGGCCACAGGTGGTCTGCAGCTGAGTGAACAGCTGAGCTTGCTTCGCCATTTTAGAGGTTGTCTTAACAAGGTGCTTGAAATTGGGTGTTTATGATCTCTTTACTCCATTGGTTATCAACCAGAGGCAATTTTGACCCTCACAGAACTTTGGGCAATGTCTGTATGTATGTCTTATTGTTATGACTGGAGAAGGGGTTGATACTGCATCTAGAACATAAAGGCTGGGAATGCTGCCGAACATCCCACAGTGCTCAAGACAGCCTCCTACAACATATAATTTCTTGACCCAAAATGTCAATGGAGTTGAGGTCAAGAAACTATCCTCTAATAAAATATGAACACAGGCTCATGGGTCTGTGTCTTCCTCTACTAATTTATTTTGTTTAAGTGAACACAATGGCTGTGCAATGATCAGGAACCAAAGTGAAGAAGACTTATCCGAGTCCGGAACTTGGAAAAGGTATTAGTGGGTCCTGAACTTGAAAACAGAAAAATGTATCTGAAATATATCTAACCTCATATCTGTGTGTGTGTGTGTGAGAGAGAGAGAGAGAGAGAGAAAGAGAGAGAGAGAGAGAGGAGGAGGAAGACGAGGAGTCATTACAAAAAATAATTTGCAAGCAGAGACAGCAATTCAAATCTGAACAAAGGAGATGGTTTAGTGCTGAGCCTGACAGCACATGCATAGCAATGCCAGGCTAGTGAATGAGTAAGATGAATCCTAACTCCATAACCTCCAATAAAACACACACACATTGTGTGCAAAAAGCAGAATCCCCCCCTACCCTACAAGAAACAACAAAAAACAAGCTATGCAAATTCAGTCCTTCACAAAAATTCCTCCTGTAATTTCCTACAGATTGGCAGTGCTCAAAGGAGTAGCATAACAAGAATATTGAAAGGGCAGGGAAGAAATGGCATTCCGGGAACAATCAGAGTTGGCAGCACTTTGCCTCCACAGTGGGCACTGGGAATTTCCTGATGGTCTGTACATTATCTGCCCCGTGGGTGGTCCTGGAGTAGCCAAGTGGGAGGGCTCAGCAGGACACAAAATGATAATAGGCACGGTAGTCTGTGGCACAACTCTTGTTCTAGTCTAACCCCCCAGGAAGCTGATAGGTATGAAAGCCCTAGAACTTCGATTTAGAAAGAGTGAAGGACGAGCAAGTTTGGAGGAAATGTGATCGAATTATATAGGGGAAAAGTGGTCCTTCCTCAATTTATACTGTTGCCTCCCCATCAACCATACCCCACAATGTGGTATCAAGAAAATGATCCTAACTTCATTCAAAAGTGGCTAGAATATTCCTGACAAGAGACTACATAATAAATCAAGAGGCTGGTACTTTGGGATTGTGACTAAATGAGGAAAATGTTCTTCAATTCGAATGGTTGGGCTGGGTGGCACACACTTGTAATCCCAGTACTTGGGAGGCTGAGACAGGAGGATTGCAGGTTCGCGGCCAGCCTCACTAAGGCAACTTAGTGAGCTCCTGTTTCAAAATAAAAAAATAAAATAGTGCTGGAGGTGTAGCTCAGAGGTAGAATGGTCCTGGGTTCAATCTCTAGTACCAAAAGAAAAATAAGGAAAAAGAAATTCAAATGGAGGTTGCCAATGACCTTCCCTTTTCAAAAGGAAACGCTGTGCTCTCCTAGGATGTTTCTGCTCCTCCCGTTGCCTTCATTTGGAGCTGCTTTCCTGTCCTGCTACCTTGGCACCTGTGTTAGCTCCCCATGGCTGTAACAATCCACCGCAACAACACAGAGTGATTTCCTTGCAGTGCTGGAGGTTAGGGTCCAGCATGGGTCTTTCTAGGCTAAGGGCTGGGTAGGTATGCATTCCTCTGGAGGCTCTGTGAGAAAATCCATTTCCTCATCTTTCCCAGGTTCTTGGGGCAGCGTCAGTCTTTCCTTTCTTCGTGCCTCCTGCCATCTTGAAAGCCTGCAATGGCCAGGTGGGCCTTACTCCCAAGGGATCACTATGACACCGACTCTCCGCTTGTCTTCCATCTTTTAAGAACCTTTGGGATTACATTAAGCTTGCTTAGATAATATTCCTATTTTGAGGTCATCTGAATAGCAACTTTAATTCCTTCTGCAGATCTCAATCCTCCCTTGCCTGGTAACATATGCATAACTTCCAGGATTAGAGCACAGACCCCATGGAGAGGCAGCGATTCTGCCTACCACAGCTCCTGGGTTTGATCTCCTCTTTGCAGTTTTGAGTTGGCAGCTCATTGAGGGCACATGAAAGGCCAGTAGGTCTCAAGAAATACATATTTGCTGAGTGAATGAATGAATGAGTGGATGAGGAAGCGAAGTGTTAATATTCAGCTTCCTGACTTCATTTTTAAATCCTGAAAATAGATGTAATTACTAAAGCCTCTGAACTCTAACCCGCACAGCTGATAAAAACCCTTCTGAGACCACGTGCTCCTCCCTGTGGTCAGCTTAGACGTGTTCCCAACTTCGCTTCTGACTTTAGTGACTCCGTCCCTTGGCCTTTGCAGGATTTAGTAGTGCAAGACCAGAACGGGCAAGATCTCTTTCCCATCTCCTCTACATAGTCAAGACACTCAGTTATGCAAAACTTGTCCTCTCATGGCTCTACCCTTTATCCCTTTGTGTTATTTTAATCACTTCAATTCAGGTCCTTCCTTTAAAAAAAATTACATGAATTTATTCCAACTAATTAACCCCTTTCCTATCCAGTCAAGGGTTTGAGCTTAGGTTCAGCAATGTGAAGGAGGTCAGTCAGTCACTGTAGAGTATTTATTTACTGGACTCCTCTGGAAAGTATTGAGCTATTCTAGATACAGATTCATTTTCCTATGAGGTTCTTGTGAAATTCTGACAGCTATGAAAATAATTGTGATTCCAAAATAAAACATAAATATATGTGTAGAGCAAAAACATGTTGTCCTTTCTCAATTAAAAGAAGTGATTTGCCCTTTCATACTAGAGGCTACTAAAGACACATTTAACTATGATCTGCAGGGGACTTTTAATCAAAGGAGGCCTTGCTGTAAGCGTGAATTCCCATGCCAGATTCCCTCCAGTAGTCACTTCTGTCCATAGCTACCTCATTTAGTGTTTAATATTAGCCTAATCAAAATACATTAGGATCTCCTACCCTCCAAAACAACATTTATTCATTCTCAAAATATTGTGCTCATTTGCCTAATTCTATCATTCAACCCCTTCCCTCTGATATGTTTGCTCTAAAACAGAGGGAATCGTGTAAACATCTGGCTACCAGCTGTGGCAGTCATTAATCTTAATAAATTTCACACCCCCATTCATTAAGGAATAACATTTGGCCCAAAGTTACCCAACAACCAGTGGCAAAGTTAATTGGAAGCTACATCTTCTTACAATCTCCCTTCCTCTATCTCTGAGAAAGAAAATGAGTTTATAGGCATCAGCCAACTCCTAGCAGTGAAACTGGCCATGGATAGTAACCGCAGCCGTGTCTTGAGCTTGGGTGGCTTTCTGGAGATCAACCCCTCTGACATACTTTAAGTACATTTCTACATAATTATCTACCATCATAGGAGGTATGTATTATTGTTACTATATTATAGATAAGGAAACTAGAGTGTAGAGATATTAAACAATTTGCCCAAAGCAATATCACTAAAACGTGGCAGAACTGAAAACTTATTTAGTTTTCTTAGAGCTAAATGACTCCAAAGCTCAGATTCTAAACCTCTTTTCTAACCTTTAAACATATATTTACTATTCTCAAATTTTAAAAAAGTAAATAGAGGTTAGTCATGGGGATTTTTTTTTCAAAATGGATAGGGAAAATACATTTATGGGATAATTTTTAAACACTATTTTTGACTGCCCGTTGGACAGTCCCTTGCTTTGTACTATCTGGTCTTTTTACGGTTAGGACGTGCCACGTGGACTCTGCCTTCATCTTGGGCTGCCCAGCTCAGTGTCCTCTCTTCTTAGTGTTTCTTGGTGCTAGTTAGACCTGCATGTTCAATATAGGGGACAGGGCTTCCCTCACATTGTTCATGGTCCTCACCTCCTATTGGTGGCAGGAGTCAGCTCTCTGGCCCTCTACTCTCTGGCCTGCCCCACACATCCTCCTGTATATTCTCTGCTCCTTGCTAATTGTTATGGTTTGGACCTGGAATGTCCCCCAAAGGCTCATGTGTCAAAACATTAGTCCCCAGTGCAGCAGTGTTCAGAGGCGGGGCTCTTGGGAAGTGTTAGGTCAAATGTCGAGAGGAATGAGGCCAGTAAGGATTGGGGAGCAAAATTTTATTCCAACCTCTACAAGTAGAGGGGCTGAAACCAAAATGTTGTCAGCCCCCAAGGACAGGGTAGGAGTCCTATTTATAGGTAAGAGTCAGCAAAGTCCAAGAAGATCTGCAAAGCTGGGTTTGTGACACCAAAGGAGGGTCAATTTCAGTGAAACCAGGTGAGGTCAGCTAGTGAAACTGGGTGCGGTCAGCTGCCTTGACCATTAGGTTATCTTTAGTTCAGCACAGCACCTACAAAGAAACAGATGGGAAAATGGCAAAGGGCAACTGGGGGTGTGTGGGAAATGTGAATCGGTGATAGAAACAAATACTTGATAGTCACTTGGCATGGCAAAATTTTACTTTTTGCAAAAAGGGTGTACCACCAACAGAAGTCTGGTGAGCAAGCACACTGAGCGGGAAGTCCGCCCAGTTTTTATCACTAAAGCAGACTTCTGCTCCGTCCTCCTATTGGTGGGAGTGAGATTGCACGGTCTTACACATTTGGCTAGTATGTCTAGAATGGAATGCCAGGGGAGGGGTTGACATTTCCAGTTTTCAGGAAATGGAAATGTAGAAAGAAACAGGAACATATATACAAGGTTACAAAATGGTGGTTTTACAAAATGGAGTGACTTTAAGTTGAGCTAATCATTTAATAGAAAAGATTTAATTATATTCTCATAGATAGAAAGTTGCTGCAACCAGTTACCGTGACTAGGATTTACTGTGATCGGGTTATATTGTCCTGACAGGAAGTGATTGGACCATGAGGGCTCTGACCCCATCAGTAGATTAATCGATCGATGGATTAATAATTTGATGGAATTATTAGGAGATGGTGGAAAATATACAAGGTGGAAGGGTGTATCTTATCCCCGCCTGGTCTTTCTCTTTTCTCTCTCTCTGTCTCTCTCTCTCTGTCTCTCTTTCTCTCTCTCTCTCTCTCTCTGTCTGTCTGTCTGTCTGTCTCTCTCTCTCTCTCTCTCTCTCTCTTCTGCATGGTTGCCATGAAGTGAGCAGCTTGCCTCTTTTATGCCCTTCCTCTTGGCCTTAGAGTCAGCCAACCATGGACTGAAATCTCTGAAACCATGAGTCAAAAGTGATTGTTCCTCCTCTGAGTTGTTTCTCTCAAGTTCCTGTCACAGCAATGAAAAGCTGACTAACACACTAATCCCTGTCTCATCTGCAGCCTCTCTGCCACTCCATCCTCTCCTGAATTTCCCTTTCACATGTCTCTACTGACTCCACTTCATGGTCAAGTCCCAGCTTGTTACTTTCTGCTCTACCTTGTGTTGGTTCAGCAAGATTCCATTAAGGGAGCCTGACACCGCAGTGCACGCCTGTAATTCCAGTACTTGGAAGGCTGAGACAGGAGGATTGCAGGTTCAAGATCAGTGCACAGCAACTTAGTGAGACCCTGTTTCAAAAAGAAGAATAAAAAGGGCAGGGGATGTAGCTTAATGGTAGAACACCATTGGGTTAAATCCCCAGTGCCACCACCAGAAAAGAAAAGAAAAAATCCATTAAGGGCCATTGCATTTGCATCTGTATCTTTCATACTTCCCAAACTTTCTTCTTGTTCTCTTTTGCTCACTTGTCTGTCTCTGCTCGTGTGTTTTCCACCAAGCTCCACTAAGTAGCAAGTAGGGGTGAGGGGGCAGGCCCATGTGTCCGTGGCAGGAATTGTGGTCTGTGACTATTTAGGCATTCATGGACTTGTGTGTCATTCAGGGCCCTTCCTGTCTGTCTGCTTTTCCTTCCACAAGTCTACAGTCTGTCTTCCAGAAGAGGGTCCAGGATAATTGGCAACAACATTTAAAACACTGACCCACATGATCACATAGACATGACCCACATAGACAACATGATCGTTTAGAATCAAAGCTGTGAATACTGGCAGGATATCTAAAGGTATGGGCAGTCATTTTTGTTTTCTTTTAAATAAGAAAACTCACAGTATCTTATAAGGCAGAACATATTTCATATAACTCTAGCCAGACTTTCCATTCATTAACTTCAGTAGGCCCGTCCGTAATTTATGCAAGGAATAGTGTTACTTCATAGAAGAATTGCTTTGTTTTTTGGTGCTGAAGATTGAACCCTGAGCCTAGCATGTGCTAAGCATGGATTCTACCACTGAGCTATCCCCCCCAGCCCCTGAATTGTTTTTCTAAATATTTCCCCTTCATAAAAACAAAATGGTTCTAAGCCGGGCATGATAGCGCATGTACTTGAGAGACTGAGATAGGAGGATTACAGGTTCAAGGCCAGCCTCAGCAATTTAGTAAGACCCTGTTTCAAAATAAAAAATAAAAAGGGCTGGAGGTATAACTCAGAGGTAGAATGCCCCTGGGTTCAATCCCCAGTACCACAAAGAAAAACCAAACAAACAAAGAACATGCTTCTAAAATGAGATGCTCTATCCATTCATGCATCCATCCAACAGATATTTTTGATGTGCTTTTATGTATAAGACACAGCACTAGGCATTATGGATAATGTAGAGTCTAGACTATCCTGCCCTTGCCCTAAAAGTCTACAGCACAGGGGAGAGGGAAATAAACACACAAATCAAATATATATAGCCATGCACCTCAAGCCTTCTGATGCAAGTGAGAGTTTGGGAGGAATCTTCCCCCCAGTAAGTATTTTTGTAAACTCGAGTTCTCTGAACATGCAGGTGGCCACAGTCATTTCTAGGACTTATCAAGGAGTGTGGTCAATAGACATGTTTAACATGGGTTTCCTGTCTCTCAGGCCTCACCGCAACGTGGTGTTCCACGAGGCCTTGCCCGTTCAGCTCTGGCCGCAGTGAATGGGGATCGGGTCCCCACTCACTCTTCCAACAGACGCCTTTACTGCTTCCATCCCTCTTAGGTTCATTCTAGTATCCAGGCACTGGGAGACAGTATCCCCTGCTGAGGGTGTAGATATGAGCAGGGCATTAAAAAGAAGAAGTAAATGTTCCCTGGCAGGGCTGCCCAGGTAGGTATGGCCAAGAAGTCCACTTAGTACGGAGAGGAGAAGCTCTGTCTTCTCTGTGCTTGTGCCACAACCCCGTTTCAGAGCACGGAGCTGCCCCAGGGCCTCTCCTGCCCAGACTAACGGGCGGGCTGACATTATGAAGACAGGAGCCCCATCCATCCCTTCTTTCTAAAACATTGCAATTTCTGTTAAAACACAAGTACCAGCCGGGCGTGGTGGCGCACGCTTGTAATCCCAGTACTTGGGAGGCGGAGACCGGAGGATCCGGGTTCGCGGCCAGCCTCAGCTACTTAGTGAGGCCCTCAGCAACTTCGCGAGACCCGGTTTCAAAATAAAGTATAAAAAATAGGGCGGGGGGTGTAGCACGGAGGTAAAATGCCCCTGGGTTCAATCCCTGGTACCGCAAAAAAAAAAAAAAAA
>PVJS01004510.1:0-44188 GCA_004027185.1 Glis glis
ACCGGAAGCCATGTCTGGCATGAACTCGTTTATTAGAAAGCACAACTCTCTTTTATAGTACAGGAAGTTCGCAATGAGTAGGGTGTGGCACCAGGCTCTCCTGGGGATCTATTATTGGTAGAGACACCTGTCTATGAGTACGGAAGGAGGTCCTGAGGTCACTTCCGGAACTACCTGCGGAACCTCCCCCTGAGGAATTTGCCAGCGCCATCTTTGCCATTAATATGCTGAATTACTGCCACGTGGGAGAGGCCCGGTACTACAGAGCAGGCTTCTGCCAGTCCACCAGGCCCTTTCATGGCACTGGGTAGAGGGCCCAGCAAATTGTGTCTGTGCTTAACAACTACAGAATTTTTTTAACTTGACTATTTTCCAAACAACACAGTTCAAAACTATTTGCCTAGCATTTACATTGTATTGCACATTACAAGTAATCCAGTAATGAGTTAAAGTAGACAGGAGAATGTGCATAGGTCCCATGCAAATACCACACCGTTTTATGCAAGGGGCTTGAACCCCTGTGGTTTTTGGATCCCTGCTTCATATTGAGTTGCTCATTCACATCCCTCTCTCTTTGGGGAAATTTCACTCATTAATTAATGTGCTTTTTCCATAACTGCAGAAAGACTGGGAGTCTCATTACCATTCATCCTTGTCAGCATCACAATTGCAAAAGTGTCGAATGTCCAGGCAGCTCTCGTCCAGGCCGCATCCGCACTGCTGGACTCCAGGCAGAGAGCCTCCCCAGTACGGGTGCCTTTCGCTGGACCGCCCGATCCACCAGGTAAATGGTGCGCCATCTGAAAGACCAGAGTCCACAAGTCAGGGGGAAAGCCCAAAATACAAGGCATACAGGGCAGCATAAAAACTGAGATGGAAATGTCGTGAAAAATACATGTATTCTTTAAGACATTATATATAGACATAATGTATAGAGATGCACAGTAAGCATATATATAATCACACACATACATATAATCTCTTCTTTCTTTCAACCTTGTTTATTCCTTCTTTCAGACCTTCCCTCATCCCTCTTCCCCTCTCTTTTTCTTTCCTCCTCCTCATCCTCTTCCTCCTCCTCCTCCTCCTCCTCCTCCTCCTTCTTCTTCTTCTTCTTCATACTGGGAATTTAACTCAGAGGCATTCTACCTCTGAGCTACACACCCAGCCTCTTATTTTTTTATTTTGAAACAGGGTCTCTCTACATTGCTGAGAGATCCGGGTTCGTGGCCAGCCTCAGCTCTCTCTCTCTCTCTCTCTCTTTCTCTTTCTCTCTCTTTTTCCCTCTCTCTCTCTCTCTCTACCTAGTGAGGCCCTCCGTAACTTCTTGAGACCCAGTTTCAAAATAAAGTATAAAAAAATAAAAATAGGGCCGGGGGTATAGTGCGGAGGTAGAATGCCCCTGGGTTCAATCCCTGGTACCACACACACAAAAAAAAATACTGAAATAAATGTCTGCTCTTTGTGAGGTGGACATGCATGGTACCTTCAGCATGCTTGAGAAGGGTGGCTGGCCCTTCCTACTTCTGCATTAAATTGATGGGAAACAAAAACAACAATTAAAAAATATATATTAATTTAAGGGGCATGGTGCACACCTGTAATCTCAGTACTTGGGAGGCTGAAACAAGAGGATCGAAGGTTTAAAGCCAGCCTCAGCAACTTGTCAGGACCCTCAGCAACTTACCAAGACTGTGTTTCAAAACAAAAAGTAAGACACTGGGGATATAGCTTGGAGGTAGAGTGCCCCTGAGTACAATCCCCAGTATAAATAAATAAATAATAAATTAATTAATTAATTAAATGTTCACTCATTTAATAAATATTTGCTGAGGTTTTATAATATTGCAGACACTATTCTGGGCTCTCAAGATAACCCGTGGAGCAAAACAAACCAAAGCAAAGAAGCAAACAAATATAATGTGCTGTGCTCTCACAGAGTTTACATTGCAGCGAGCAGAAATCCACGATTATGATCATTAAATAGTTTAGTATTTAGGAAGCATGAGGAAGTGTGGAAAAATACTGCAGGCTGGGGAGGTCACGTGTGCCGTGAAGGAGGGAGCTTCGCAATAGTTAATAACACTGGTCAGGGTGACCTCACCAAAGAGAGAAACTGTCAGCTGGCGTGGCGATGCAAGCCTGCAATTCTAGTACTTAGGAGGCTGAGACGGGAGGTGGCCCTTTAAAAAAGGGGGCTGGGGGTGTAGCTCAGAGGTAGGGTACCCCTGGGTTCAATCGCAGTACCACAAACACAAAACAAAACCCAAACAAACCAACTGTGAGCCACACCTGAGCTGGTGAGCTGGTGTACTGCCCCACCCCCCTGAGAAGCACGTTGCAGACAACCAACACAGAGGCCTGAGAGGCAGTCAGGGCACTGTCTAAAATCTATGGCCGAGGTTTTAGCTGCAATTTTCAGAACATGGAGTAATTTCTACTAGGGAAGAAAAATAAAAATGAGGGGCAGAAAACAGGAAAAAGAGGACTTATATCGATTTGGTTCTTGGTTAGAAGCTGAGAATTCACTCTGTGGTTCCAAGCCATTAGATATGTCTTAGGCCGGGCTGCAACAGAATTGCAAGGATGAAGAAAGAAGTTTTAGGTTAACCAAAATCGTGTCACAGAACTAGCCCAGCAAGAGCCCCCTGGCTGGCTGGCCGCCCCTGAACGCCACATGCCAAGAGATGGGCTCAGACATGCTGCCCGCACCGAGGCCACCGCCCTCCCAGGTGCAGACCAGCAGCCCTGTCCCTGAAGTTGTGGTCTGCTGCTTCCCCATTCTGAGCTTCAAGCTAGCTGGACAGACGGGCGGAGCCGGAGTTGCACACCTAGGTCTCAGCTGAAAGGAGACTGGAGACTTGGCTTCTGACCTCATTGCAGAGGTAGAATGCAACACGCATTTTCCCTAGCAGAGAATATTGTTGAAAGATGATGGGCAGGCGGGGACAGCGCCAATGTCCATTTATAGCTCAGCAGACTCTTAGCATCAATTAGGGGTTAACACACTAAACCTCCAAAATCTCAGTTCATGCCATAAAATGGGGCGACTTATACAAATACCTACCTCTTTATCTGTTTCTGGAAGAGAAAAAAAAATAAAGACTCCAGAAAGTGGGCAAGGGCAGACCACAGTTTTGCTTTTTATTTATTTATTTAGGTGGTGGTACGGGGGATTGAACCCAGGGGCAGTCTACCTCTGAGCTACACCCCTACCCCTTTTAATTTTTTCATTGTGAAACTGGGTCTCACTAGGTTGCTGAGAGTCTTGCTACATTATTGAGGCTGGCCTTGAACCTGAACTTCTTTTGACTCAGCCTCGCAAGTACCATGATTACAGGCATGTGCCACCATGCCCAGCACCACAGTTTTGCTTTGACAACCAGGTAGCCATTTTGCTTTTTTTTTTTTTGGCGGTACCGGGGATTGAACCCAGGGACATTCTACCTCCGCGCTATACCCCTGGCCCTATTTTTTATACTTTATTTTGAAACCGTGTCTCACAAAGTTGTGGAGGGCCTCTCTAAGTAGAGAGAGAGAGAGAGAGAGAGAGAGAGAGAGAGACAGGGAGAGAGAGAGAGAGCTGAGGCTGGCCTGGCCGCGAACCCCGATCCTCCGGTCTCTGCCTCCCAAAGTACTGGGATTACAAGCGTGAGCCACCACGCCCAGCTGCCATTTTGCTTTGATAGAGCTGAATGGGGAAAATCTATTCACTCTTCGGCTGCCTTCTGCGATGTAAGTCAGGCCACAATGAAGGGTCATGCACATGATGTCTTTTGATTTCCAGGACTGAGAATCCAGGATTTTAGGAGCCAGTTCCTTAGCAAGGAAACCATGCAACCAGGCACCACAAGGACTTCCACTTAGAAGCCCAGGCAAAGAGCAGGGGAGGACAACATAGGAGACCCCGGATCCCCCAGGACATCCCAGCAGCTGTCCAAAGGTCTTGGAGGGGTGACAAGTTCCTTAGTACATAGGATGTAGGAAAGACAACTGAGAAATCACATTAATTTTACTCATTTGGAGTTATTATATCATTGCATGGACACAAAAAAGATATGGGGAATTCAGATTACATGCATACTTTTTTATAACAAATCCTCTTCAGAAAATATTGGTCTTAGAGTATATACAATAAGCTATCATAAAAGGTAATAACTTGCTGGTTGTGGTGGCATGTGCCTGTAATCGCACTACTTAGGAGTCTGAGATAAGAGGATAGCAGGTTTGAGGCCAGCCTCAGCAATTTAGCAAGACTGTCAGCAACCTAGCGAGACTCTGTTTCTAAACAAAAAATAAAAAGGGCTGGAGGTGTAGCCCAGAGGTAGAATGTCCTTGGGTTCAATACTCAGTACTACCAAAAAAGAAAAAAGTAATCATTTGTCCTTTATTTACAACAAGTAGAATATCACTAAAACAAAGGTCAGTCATACTTACCATGTGATCTATAAAAAATAAAAATAGGAAACATTACTGAGTAATTTCTAGTACTGGGCAATGTTCTGAAGTGTTCAATACATAGCCACCCATTTAACCATATAAAAGTCACATCCTACATGGCAGGCCTCCCCCCGAGGCAGGGAAGCGTTAAACAGCAATCCTGAGGCCATGCTGCTGTAGAGTTTAGAACGAGGATTTGTATCCAAGCATTCCTTCCTCAGAGTCTAGGGCTCCACACCTTTATAATGCTACTATACTCTGGTTGGAGGTGGGAGGTGGAGAAATAACTCATGGTTGGGAAACTTAAAGCTGTTTAGCAAAATATATATGGGTGAATTCAAGTTATGAGGAAAACTAAGAAAATGGTAAACAATGGATAATTTTGTACATTCACTAAGATAAAGACCACACAAATCATAAGTAAACAACTCTGACACATTCTCACTTAGTAAGAATTCTATAGAAGAACAATATTAGCATTGCATGCTGGGATCTCTTTACGACATCCACACCCCAGATGTCAAGGCGATATTTGTGAGCAAGTTTTGCTTTGTTGCACACGACATACAATCTGAGAAGCAGTTTCCCCTGTAGCTTCCTTCATTTCAAACATTTCGAATCTTCAGTGACAGGCTTTTATTCTTTATGGCTGAATATTATTCCATTACATATATATAACACTTTTTCTGTATGTGTTCATCTATTGGTGGGCAACCAGGCTGATTCCATATCTTAGCTATCCTGAATTGTGCTGCAGTAAATGTGGATGAGCAGGTATATCTTTTGAATACTGATTTTATTTCCTTTAGATATATATTCAGAAATGGGATTGCTGAATCATATTGTAGATATATACATTATTTTAAGTGGGATAAGCTAGACACAAAAAAGCAAGTATTGCATGTTCCCTATCAAATGTGGAAGTAAAAAAAAAAAGAGTTGATCTGAATGTAGAATAGTGATTAAGAGGGGTTGGGAAGGGTAAGGGGGGAAGGAGTGAGGGTGGAGATAAAGGGAGTTTGTATTTGATCAGTGTATGTTGTATGCCTTATGGAAATATCACACTGAACCCCATTTTAATGCATAATGAATACATGCTAATGAAACATAAAAGTGAAAGATACAAATGAACACACACACACAAATTCAATGTGTTTCTCAGTATTATCCAGTTTTTTATGTCCCATTTCCCAGGAACTGAATTGCTCTCTAGATTTCAAAGTGGCCAGGGTATTGGACAAACAAGTTAATTTAGAAAATTTTGCAAGACCATTATTTAACCCACTTGGCAGACTTGATGTCGGTGGGGTAGATAGCCTCAGGTGTGTCCCTAAGAACTCATTGCTGGAGAAATTTCCTTAGCTCATCTCAATAGAGCGAGCCTCTTTCTTTCCCTCTTGATCTGTGCAGGGATAAAGGCCAAAGACCTGCACCCTTTCCCCATTCCTGTCTCTACAGCAGGAATCTCAAGAAGTGCTTTGCTCCCTATTCAGATTACCAATTAAAGGTTCCTTTTTTCTAATCATCATCAATAAAATCATGCCCTGTGAAATCAGAACTCCCAAAACTGAGCCAGAAGTTAGTAGGAACAAAGAGATAAAACTGTGTATTACAGAAGATTGTGTAAAAGAAATTTGAGTTTGTTAAAGGAGTGTGTGTGTGTGTGTGTGTGTGTGTGTGTGTGTATGTGTGTGTGTGTGCGTGTGTGTGGGCATGCACACATGTGTCTTGAGAAAGAGTATCAAAAGAGAAGAATATTTGCACCTTCGCTTATTAACTGTGTAGATACGAGCCCTTCTTTACTCCTTTATGAACTGTTTCAGTAAAATATTATATCTGAAATTAAGGCATCAGAAAAGGTCAAGTCAAGAAGTTTGACTGAGTACGTAAGAACACCACACTGCCTCTGAGCTTTCCTTAAGTGAAACATTTACGTGATATTTATAGGGCAATGATTCAAGGAGCGAAAAGCCAATGCATATTATGGAAAACTTGAGTCTAAGGCAAACGTATACATTCTTAGTTTAATTATGATTTTCCTAATTATAAGAAATTCAGGTGATCTCATGAAGCAGGTGAGTTCCACAATTTTATGACTTAATTGCCCGGGGGAGGGGGACTGGTGTTGGACAGAATTCAAATTGGAGTCCCTCCTTCATCTTACAATTGTCAGACAACAGCCTCTCTGTGATAATGTAGCTACAGCCAGGAGAATTTGGCCTATTGCCACTGCCAGAGAAGTCCAAGCACCATGCCAAAGAGTACCAGCATGGAGCTGTAGAGTGCTGCAGACACACAGCAGTAGCACTAACATATTGAGATGCCAACATTAATACTTTTCTTTATTTTACTTTTAAGTTTAGAAATAATGCCTGACATGGTGGTGCACACTGGTAATCCCAGTAACTGGGGAAGCTAAGATAGGAGTATATTGCAGGTTTGAGGCCAGCCTCAGCAATTTAGCAAGGCCCTCAGCAACTTAGTAAGAACCTGTTTCAAAGTAAAACGGGCAGGGAACATAGCTCAGTGGTACAACACCCATGACTGTAGGAATACTGCCAGATGGTTTGGTCTCCCCAGCCTGGAGGTTGACAAGGCACAGTTGGCACAGTGGGTGCTCAGACCCAAGAGCATAAGAAGGACTGATCATATATCACTGAGCTCTGGTCACAGGATATAGCGTTATTGTGACTGTAACTAATACAAGACAAATTAGATATTTACCACATAAGATAAATTTGTAAGAGTTGTAAAGAAGTACAAAGAATGATCAATGATTGTTATCGTCCACTTTTCCATCAACATGATAAAAATACTTGACAGGAACAACATGGAGGAGGAAAGGTTTATTTGGGTTCATGTTTTCAGAGGTACAGTCCAGAGTTGATTGACTCCAAGGCAAACATTGTGGTGGCATAGCATGCGAAAGAGAACAGTATCTCATCTTATGGCAGCCAGAAAGCAGAGAGAGGGACAGGAAGCAATCAGGGACAGAGAGGCCACACCTCCAGTGATCTACTTTCTCCTGATTAAATTACTACCCAGTAAATCCATTCAAATTCTTAATCTATCAATAGATTTACCCATGGATGAGATTAGAGGTCAGATTCAATTTTTTAACCTCTGAATATTGTTGCACTGGGGACATGCTTACAACACATGAGTCTTTGGGGGACATTCCAAACCCAGGTCATAAAAATAATGGTCCTACTTTAAAGGTGCTTGCAATTTGGTTAGGAAGGTAAGTAAAGAGACACGTAGTTAGATGAGGAAAATAACGGGAAGCATGAACTCTGCTTCTACCCACTTATTCTCTAACTTTCTATCCATACATGTAAGCAGTTACCACCCACGCTTTAATAATTACTCAAGTCACCCCTAACACCTTCTCCTTTCCCTCTGACATTTCTCTTACATGAACTCAATCTGAGTTCCAACTCATCCCCTCCAGTTCCTGGCAGTGTAACCCTTACTTCCATAACCATCTCTGCCCACATCAGATGTGGTGCTTGGTTCTCTCTGTAAACCATGTAGCTGTTCCCCCCATGGTAACAATATTGCCTTATCTTTCTGAATCTCGATATCGTCCTCCTGTTTATTCACTTAGAAACTCTTCACAGATCTTTGGGGAAATAATTCCCATGGCTGGTCCCTTACCTGTATCTTGGTTAAACCAAATCCTTCTAACAGCTTCCACCCACAGAATGACGCAAGATGCAAGTTTTATATGAATTAAACATAATAAATAATTTATAAGACAATGTAATGATATAAATTATATAATTATTATGTTCAATGATTTCTTAATTCTGTACTGTGGAAAGGTCATGGTGTAATACATCAGTGATATAAATTTTAGTAGACTCTTTGTTTCCTAAAGAAGCTCATAACATTTAGGGGAAGAATGCAGTGTGCATAGCTATGGGTAACACAATTCAGAGTGAGATAAAAACCTAAATAGATCAGGTAAGTAAATGCTAGGGGAGCTCAGAGGAAGAAACTGCTTTGTTCAGGTGTCCTGGGAAAGGCCCAATGGGAATGGGCACATTTGACCAGAGGCTTTGTGTTATAGAAGACTTTGGTGCCCTGGAGGAAGAGCGTGCAGTCAACAATCACAAAGAGAGGGGATCTGATTTTCAGCACAGAGTCTCTAGGAAGAAGCTATTTGGAATAATGAGATTTCTGTACCCACTCAACAGGTTTTCTTTCATTGATTGCAGTTGAGTGTTGTGGGTGTGAAAGAATAAGAGTGGAGATTGATGTCACCAAAGTTCAAAGGTTAAGCAATTCCCAGTGATTGCCACAAAATGTTCCCCGAATGAACAAAATGCAAATCATCCAAATACGGGCTTAGGAAAGATGCTTCTACCGACTAAAGGAAGTCACTTATATATTTTTTTCTCTCTAAATAGAATATAATTTCTGAGGAAACACAAAGTTTAAAAGAAAAACAACCTCATCCGTAGCAGAAAATAATGGCAGCCATTCATCAAAGTCAATCTCATTCTCTCTGCGTGCTGGTCGGGATCATTAACTCAGAGCATACGTTTAATCGTGTGATTAAGAGCTCGTCAGTGGCATTATGAATTAACACTTTTACCATGTTGTCCATTGTTCTCTTCTCTTGCCTATTAAGTTGAAGTGAGCCCAAAAGAGAGAGGGGAAACAGACAGATTAATGATACTACCTCTCAAAACAAATGATAAAAGTCACTTTGATGGGGTCATTTAAAGTTGGACTCCATAAAGCTCTCTAGAATTGACCAGAAGGATCCTCCTTGGTCAGAGAGAGAGAGAGGTGGAAAAGGCGATTTAACTTGAGTTATTCTATTTGTATTGTTTAAGCTTTTGTGGGAGAATAAAATGATACCTTTTGGGGGAGTTGTTTTTGAGGGGATTGCGGTACTAGGGATTGAACCCAGCAGCATTCTACCTCTGAGATATACCCCCAATCCCTTTTTATTTTTATTTTGAAACAGAGTAGTCTCGTTAAGTTGCTGAGGGCCTTGCTAAGTTGATGAGGCTGGCCTTGAACCTGCCATCCTCCTGTCCCGGCCTCCAAGTACTGGGATTACAAGGCATGTGCTACCACGCCCAGCTATTCTTTTTATTTTTATTATTTTTTTTGAAGAGCTGTAATGGAGAATTCAAGAAAGGTTAAGTGACTTGTTCAACATCACCATGTAACAGAGGAGAACTGAAGTGGAATTCAGGCAATATGGAAAGTCAAAGGGGAAAAATGGTTAATATTCAGTGTTGAGTACAACTACGGGGGGAGGAATCTAAAGTCACTCCTATTATGAATTCACCTGCCATTTCTGTTTTCCAACTAGTGAAAATGGATTTCCCATATGATCAGCATTCCAAACAAGGCTCACATAACTTATCTCATTCAACCCCTCCGACAACCCTGTGAAGATTTCCATTCTCATTTATTAGATAAAGAGATGGAAGCTAACAATGTATTAATAAATTCCCTAAGCTCAAGCAGAAAAGGAGACTTAAATTTAGCTGTTATGGCTCCAAACCTCAGTAATATTCTTCTTATATCATGTAAAACCAGTCCTTTACAGATAGAAACAAAAGGAGTACCACCGGTCTTTAGAGCAATTGTTCATGAATTAATATTGTTCTAGTACATGGAATAATCATTACACTGGCAAAACTGCAGATCTTTCTTGTGTATGTACCCCCAGTTCCCTGAGGGATTTTCCCAGTTACACTGTCTCTCCACTTCTATCTGTTAATTTATCCAAAGTATAAACTAACAAAGAAAATCTGCAGAAATAAATATTGTAAAAATCTGAACAAACAAATCTATAGCAATAAATATTCTAATAAGTACATTGTTTGTAAGAAGCCAAATTTCCCTGAACTCTTATAACAATGCTAATTAGAAACTTAAAATAATGACAGGCTACTTATGCAGCTAGGAGCCAAAGGAAATTTCTCTCTAGAAATCTTAGATCAATGTTTCTCAAAGTATAGCTTGTGGCCACTCAGATCAGAACAAGCTGGGATGCTCATGAGGACACAGGTTTATGAAACTTACTGGAAGCTCAGAAAGTGGGCCCCTGTTATGGTTAGATACAGAATGGCCCCGTGAAGAGCTCTTAAATTGGTGTTTGGAGTTGATATAATGGTGTCTTCAAGGTTGTAATCCCAGCAGTGGATACATCTTTTGTAATGGATTTACTGGGTGGTACCTGGTAGGCTAGTAGGGTGTAACTGGAGGTGGGACTCTGGGGGTGTGGCCCTGGGAATTATATTTGGTTCCTCCTACCCCTTCCCTCTCTCTCTTGCTTTCAGCCTCCATGATGTGAGCACAGCCCATGTCCTCTCCCTTTCTCTGCTTCCTGTCACCATCCTGCAGATCAGCGGTCCCCGGCCTCACATGGACTGAACCCGAAACTGTAAGAAAAGAAATCTTCTTTCCTCTAAGTTACATGGTGTATCTTTTAGAATATAACTGCAAGAACACTGATTGGAACAGACCTCAAATTTCTTATTTCTATCATACTCACCTAATGGCGCTAAAATTTTACCCTAAATTCTACACCCCAAAATTTTTAAATTGTCAGTTAGTAGGTTTGAACTTTATTCAAACTTTCAAAACTTTTCAATCTTCCTTCCTCTAACCTTTTTCATTTGTTTTTTTATGAATTCTTATTTGAGCTGGGCGTGGTGGCACACGCTGGTAATCCCAGTACTTGGGAGGCTGAGACCAGAAGATCCGGGTTCGCAGCCAGCCTCAGCTACTTAGTGAGGTCCTCCGCAACCTAGTGAGACACTGTTTCAAAATAAAGAATAAAAAATAGGGCTGGGGGTATAGCTCAGAGGTAGAATGCCCCTGGGTTCAATCCCCAGTACTGCAAAAAAAAAAAAAAAAAAGAATTCTTCTTTGAAGCCAGGCATGGTGACACATGCCTATAATCCCAATACTTGGAAGGCTGAAGCAGGAGGATCACAGGTTTGAGGCTAGCCTTGGCAACTTAGTGAGGCCCTCAGCAACTTAGTGAGACCCCATTTCAAAGTAAAATAACCTGGTAGGCTGAGGGTGTGTCTCAGAAGTAAAACGCCCCTGGGTTCAATCTCCAGTAACACACACACACACACACACACACACACACACACACAAAATTCTTATTTGAAAACCTTCCAGACTGCCAAGTACTAATAAGCTATTTAGTTTTGTTTAATTCTGTTATGAAAACACATCAGGTGTAATAATAATAAGAGGAGACAAATAAAATACAGAGTGAAAATGAGATTTAGCTGAGGTCATCAAACTTTTATATGTGCTAATTTCTATGACCACCTGGCTACCTCTATTCTATCTTGATCCAAAATACATGCTAATAATCTTCTTATAAATTCCCTAGAAGCATCTCCCACAACTATTTCTTCTTTTGCCCCATTTTTATCTCGTTTTAGCACATTTTCTAAAGCGCATACTGTTGGATATTTTGAAGAGATCAGAATGGCCCACATCAAGTTCTGGGCATTTTCTTCTACTCTGACTAGAAGAAAAAAAAACCCCAAGTTGCCGCGTTTCAAGCCGTGTGTCAAGTGACTCTCTGATGCTCACTTTTCACTCCTTTCAAGGGGAAGGTGCTGAAGATTTCCTCTACTCCCCATTTCTCTCTCTCCACTTGGCTGCATTTATCAGTCTTCCTCCCACCCCCTCGCCTGTGAACGGGCTCTGCGCTGGACGTGTGGGGTACTTTCACAGATACTCCATCTCTTACTTATACACAAATGCTTTCAAAGCCTGGATTCTGCAGCCAGAGTTCTATCTAAGGAGCTCCACGGGCATCCCTACATCGCTGTCACGTCAGTACGTCAGAATAATGTGGGGCGCTGTGTCTCCCTGCACGCCAGCTGCACTCCTGGCCTCCCATTCTCCCCAGGCTTCTAGAAGGGGAACTTCGGTATCATGTTAAACAAGCAGAAGGTTCTTGAAATCGGGATAGAAAAGACTGTAAATACTCTACCGGGCTCCCTCTCCTCCGTGGAGCCCTGCTTCTCACATCACCCCAGGGCTCCCAGCTCCTGTTTGCACAACCCGCCAACCCACTGCACAGATGCACTCAGGAAGCTCTTCTGCTCAGGGGTGTCCTGGCGGCAAAAATATACAGCAGTACCCCATTTCCAAAATAGTCAACAAACATTCGCACCCTGAAATACAAAGTCTCTACTTTATGACCCCCAAGCTGCTTTTCAGATTTGTCTACTCTTGTTGTGAAGAAAATATCCTTTTTTTGTTGTTGTTGTTGTTTTTTGGCTCCATGCTGACAAGGTCCTCTCCTGTAGCAGGGGTTGACACAGCCCTTCCATATGATGACACAGTGCTTTTCCTTCGTCTCTTTCAAAGTCCTTTTCAAATCCTTTTCATTCTAAGCGGTCTTCTCTGAAAGTTTTAGTTGAATGTGTTTCCTCTTCTCCATTGAAAATATAAAAATGATTGATTGCATACTATCTTATATTGGGTTATTTCTGTTAATCGAATACAAGGTTTGTCATCCCTACTGATAAGTAAGTTATTTATACTATATTAAGACTAATTGCCGGGCTCAGTGGTACATGCCTGTAATCCCTGTACTTGGGAGGCTGAAACAGGAGGATTGCAGGTTTGAGGCCAGCCTCAGCAACTTAGCAAGACCCTGTTTCAAAATAAAATGGACTGGGGGGTGTAGCTTAGAAGTAGCATTACCCTGGGTGCATTCCTCAGTACAATAAATAAATAATGTATGTAAGAAATTCTATTTCATCAGTACTTATTCACAAAGCCTGAAAAATGTTTAGCACTCCCTATTCTATAAGTGTTTATACATATATATGTGTGCGTGCCTGCGTATATGAATATACACAGAGGTATTAGCATATACATGCTCCCCAAGAGTTTCTGATATTTCACTAAATAAAACACTCACTAAATCAACAATTGTGTGTTAAAGAAAGTGAAAAAGGAATAAATGCTGCATTGCTAATCAAAATGCCGTTGTGATCATTCAGGTCCACAGACCCACATTGTGCTAATTTTAACCATTTATCAAGGCGGTGAATCCAGTGTGGCTTACATCAGGCATCTTTAACCAGCTTGTAAATTTCTTGTGGAGATGAAAACTTCGTGGAATTTTTGTGTGGAGTAACATGGAACAGAAGGTGAGAGTGCTTATGTAAGCCACTAAGCATTCCTTATATATATATATATATTTTTTTTCAGTACCAGGGATTGAACCCAGGGGCGTTCTACCTCCACGGTACATCCCCGGCCCTATTTTTTTATACTTTATTTTGAAACCAGGTCTCACGAAGTTGCGGAGGCCTCACTAAGTAGAGAGACAGAGAGAGACAGGGAGAGAGAGAGAGAGAGAGAGGGAGAGAGAGATAGATTACGCCCGGCTTCCTTATATTTTTATATACTAAAATACAGTCGTTACAAATTATAGAAAGTTTAAAATAAATATTATTTCATTAAAACTCCTATATTTCATTCATTTTCATTATATAAAAAGAATTTGTATGCACCTTAGTCCATTTGGACTTGTATTAGAAAATACCAGCTGGGTGTGGTGGTGCACAACTATAAGCCCAGTATGTGCGCAGCTGAGACAGGAGGATCACAGGTTCAAGGACAGCCTCTGCAACTTAGAAAGACTCTCAGCAACCTAGTGAGACCCTGTTTCAAAACAAAAAAAAATTTAAAAAGGGCTGGGGGTGTAGCTCAGAGGAAGAATGCCTCTAGGTTCAATCCCTAGTACCACATACAGATAGATAGGTAGATAGAGAGGTAGATGATAGGTAGATAGATAGATAGACAGACAGACAGACAGATAGATAGATAGATGATAGATAGATAGATGATAGATAGATGATAGATAGAAAGATAGATGATAGATAGATGATAGATGATAGATAGATAGATAGATGATAGATAGATAGAAAGATAGATAGATAGATAATAGATATAGATATATCATATAAGGTAGTTTACAAACAGCAGCATTTATTTTTCATGGTTCTAGAGACTGGCAAGTCTGAGATCAAGGTGGAGTCAGTACGTGGTGCGCGTCTGCTTTCCGGCTCACAGACAGCACCATCTCACTGTCTCGTCACTTGGTGGAAGGGGTGAGGACTCTGTTCGACCTGTTTTCTATAAAGGTACAGCTGTCCTTTTCATGCATTTTCGTGCTGACTGTCCTCAGAGATCTGTCTGCTGAAAGGCTGGTCTCCAGGCTCCTTTCTTGCAGGGTGCTGTGGACCTGTGGGACAGGAGTCAGGGCCTTCTCAGGCCTCTAGGTCGCTGGCAGCATTGCCCCGAAGGTGACAGTGGGAATCCTCACTCTCTTTTGTATCCTGGTCCTGAGGCAAGCATTTCACCATGCTATAACTCCCGCCATGGCCAGCCAGCATGTCTCCCAGAAGCCCAAAGCAAGGCGTCCACACGATCTTGGACTGTGAGCCAAACTAACCTTTTCTCTTGATAAGTTAATGATCTCAGGCATTTCCTGATAGTAATAGAAACTTGACTAACACAGGCACTAATCCCATTAGTGAAGGCTCCGCCTCAGGCAATACTCTCTCAAAGGGCCCCACCGCCTAATGCCGACACATGGGAGATGAATCTTCAACATGTGAATTCAGAAGACACAAAATATTCAGACCATAGTGGCAGGACAGAATTGTATTCACTGATGGATGTTTTCTACGAGAATTACAAAAGTTGCTAAAGAGAGACAAAAAAAATGTAGAAATAAATAAGTTGAGCAACCAAGATTTAATTATGTATTTTCCCTTCAAGTTTCTCTGCAATCTTCATCAACATTCTATGTTGAGCCTAACCCCTCATAAAACAAGAAGGAATCACATTCCCCCCAAGTACTCAAGACGATTATCATCGTGATCTCTGGCAGGCTCCTATTTGCTTTATAATGCATTTTGTTGGTTCCTTTGCCTGTTTTAAGTGAAATACACCATGACAGAAACCTAAACGTGCTCAGAGGAGAAGAACAAATTTCACCCAGATGTTGAACAAAGAAACCTAAATGGAGGGTCTGCTCTATTTACATAATATACTCTTGAATTATTTTCCCCAGTTAAGAATTGTTTTTCCCTCAAAATACACACACACACACACACACACACACACACACACACACACCCTCCCAGCCCCCAACTACCATGTGACCCTCACTTGCTTTTGAGTAGGCACTCTTTTCCTTTTTTATTTCTTCTTTCCTTCCCTCTGTTTTTTCTTGTCTCCTTGTCTGTCTCTCTTCCTCCCTCCTCCTCTTGCTTTCTGTCTTCCCTTCTTTTCTTCTCCCCCTCTTCCTTCCACCCTATTCTTTTCCCAAAATTGTTTTTCCCTCTCTTCTCCCTGCATCCCTTTCTTTGATCCACCCCCTATAGCAACCCTTAATTTCCTCTTTTTAAACGCAGAAACGTAGTCACCAATACATCAAAAATTGACCACATTTCTACAGTAATCTATTGTTAATGGTTAATAGGCATTACCTGGTTATGGTAAAAGAAAAAGAAAAGAGCTAGCAAAAACCCTTGATGCGAATGCCTGCATGAATCATGTTTCCCTTCAAATTAGTTATAATAGGTGGGTAAATGCATCAAAGAGAACACGGAGGAGACAGAGTGGGTTTGCCTTTCACAATGCTAATGGACAAACAAAAATCCTCTGTTCATTTATTTCTGTACTTGAAACATAATTGATGGCCTCAAGTCTAA
Source organism: Glis glis (assembly GCA_004027185.1). Lineage (NCBI taxonomy): Eukaryota > Metazoa > Chordata > Mammalia > Rodentia > Gliridae > Glis > Glis glis. The sequence goes on from PVJS01004510.1 coordinate 16,182, forward strand.
TATTCATTAGAGGCCTGAACAAGGCACAGACAGAAAGTTGATGGAGCCGGAGATCACACCCATTAGGAAGAGTTGGAAGCAGTCAGGGCAGCAACAAAAGAAGAATAGGCACCGAGAAGCTCTTCTAATGAATAAAATATGAAGAACTTTGCAATTACACCGACCAGAGAGAAGTGGCCAGAGGATCATCAGCATAACGATGGCAATAAAAATAGGATTTCATGTCCGTATCTCTTATTTCATATTCCCAAATATGAACACTATTTATTAACTGCTCTCCCGTCTATGATTATTTGCAGGGTGCATAACAAAAATACAGCACGGCTATGGATTTTCTGCCTTCAAGGATTTTCTGTTCCATGATGGCCCACAAAGGTCATTTAATTATTCTGAAAGATATTCTACAATCAGGAAATAGATGAAAGAGTAATTTTAGTTTCTGAGCAGGAACACACCATTTAAAAGGCTACTTTACATGTTAAAAATTAAATAGCCAATTGATGTAAGTGATTAATTTTATGTGTTGATGCAAAGCAATTTTCTAAATCAAAAACTGAAAACATGGGCTAGTGTTCACAAGGCGTCAACAACAGACTACTTGCTGTGTTTCCAAATCGTAAAAGGTAGAGAACAAGAAGCGAGGTTACTAGAGGTTGACAGGAATCTACATAAGGGCCAGGGTGATTACTAATTATTTTATAGCCAGAATATATTAGATACTCAGCAATTCTTTAAATAACTGAATGAATAAGTGAATATGTCTGTGTAGATCTATATGTCTGTCCACAAGCTTGCAAACACACACACACACACACACACACACACACACACACACACACACCCCTACTATAAAACACAGAATACTGTCCTTTTTAAACCACACAGTGACACAAACACTCTTAATGATAATTCTAATACAATGCCCCAAAGATTAATCATTTTACCTATGATTTAAGACAGGATTATCATCACAAAACCTATAGTTTCATGGCTTACAGCCAGGTATATATTTTTTCGGATAATATGGCACAGGGCTTCATTCTTGAAGAAGCCACTTGGTTGCTATCACAACAGCTAAATGACTGGGATATAACTAAGTGACTGTGTTTATAACATGATATACCACATCGGCGCTCAACTCTGAGCCTGCAAACCCATTCCTTGTCTGACAGTGGGACACCCCATTAGCAGAGGCTGCCTTCTTGGGTCTCAGTCAATAGGAGCAGGTCAATTAAGGGGCCTTTCAGTGAACAGACCCAGATGATGACTGCTGGCTGTTCGTGGGAGACTGGGATTAAAGCTGAGAAATGAGGACATTATATTAAAAACCAAAGTAAACCAACAGAAAAGTACCTCGACTGTTAACAGGTTTGTGGAATAGCATAATTAAAGCTACAGGTCTAGGGTCTAGGTCTAAGATCTAGGATTCATTTCTGTTTATATGGAAAATTATCTCCAAATAAACGTTACTATCATGTCCCGAGTATCTGGCTACTCTGAAATTGTGAATAATGACGATCATATTTCATCCAGAACTGTGGAAATGGTTGCCGCTGGTAGTTAAGTTGTATTATTATTTTATGTACCACTAATAAAGAAAGGAGAAAAAAAGAACTGCCATTCCAATATCAGAGATATTAAAAATAAAAACTAAATTTGGTTTCCATTGCATTTCCAGATATAGTTCAGTCTCTCATGACTCATTCCATCTGCACTTAATGCTCTTTTTTGCACTCAGGAAAATCTCTTAGTATTTTTATTGTTGTTATCACACAAGGATAAAGGGTAATGTCTATAACAGAACACACAAACAGCAAGTCCTTCAGGGTTCTACTAATACTTTCTTATGAACAATAACTACTGCTTGGCTTCAATTAGACATTAATTCACAGGTTTCATGAAGATATTGGAGGACTAAAGTTCTCATATAAGAAACACGTGTGCATGTGGTGATTTAAAAGAGGGTCTTGAAGTTCTCTGACATTCCTCAAATTGAGAGATAAAGTTTGTGTCTCTTGCCCTTAAGGCTGAATGGGCTGGTAACTGCTGAAGCCAATAGGTCAGAATCAAAGTGATATTAGGTGATTTCTCGGGTGGGTCCCAACGGCCTTGACAGGGTCTGTTACCTCTAGCACGATGATTTCATGAGAGCTCTTTGTTCATTACATACTGGGAGACTCGCTTGCTTTCCTAGTATGTTCCAACCAAGTGAGCAGGCTTTCTCAAGACTCTAAGCATATTTGGATTTGACACTAGACAACAGAAAATAGCTTAGCTTACATATTGGGCTATAATTTGTCATTTGGTTTAGTTTGCAAATTAAATTATAAAGAATCACTCAACTCTCCTTTTGTGGAGTTACCATATTTCATATTAAGGTCATTAAGAGAGTCAAAGGGACTTAGGATCATCGTAAAGTTTTTCATCCAATATTTGTATCCCTCAAAATTTATCACAAATGCTTCCAGTTTCATGAAGCTTTCTTTGATCAACTCAGCTATACGCAGCTACCACTCTTTTGGGATTTTTTTTTAACTTGTACATGTGAGAAAAATCTTTATTCAAAGATATTTTAAGTTTCTTGCCGGGCGTGGTGGCGCACGCTTGTAATCCCAGTACTTTGGGAGGCGGAGACCGGAGGATCCGGGTTCGCGGTCAGCCTCAGCGCGCACGCGCGCGCACGATCGATCGATGGATAGATCGATCGGTCTATCTCTCTCTGTCTCTCTCTCTCTCTGTCCCTCTCTCTCTCTCTCTATCTCTCTCTCTCCCTAGTGAGGCCCTCCGCAACTTCGTGAGACCTGGTTTCAAAAATAAAGCATTAAAAAAAAATAGGGCCGGGGGCGTAGCGCGGAGGTAGAACGCCCCTGCGTTCAATCCCCGGTACCGCAAAAAAAAAAAAAGATATTTTAAGTTTCTTAAAAGACAGAACAATGTTATTTGTGTTCATTCATATCTTTGATTTGAGAGGGTTTTCAATGAGAGCATGATCCCTAAGTCTGAATCCCTAAGTCTGATCAATGATGGCTAAGGAGACTGAATCAGCAATTCAAATCCTTCTAACATTTAATACCCTGATATCAAAGCCAGACAAGGACAAAGAAAATCCCAGGTCAGCATCTCTGATGAAAATAGATGTTAAAAATCCTCAACAAAAACTATCAAACTGAGTTCAATAGGCCTTAAAGGAATCATCCACCATGATCAAGTGAGATTTGTTCCTAGGATGTAAGGGTGGTTCAATATACACAAACTATTACATGTTATGCACCCTCTTCAAAGAATAGAGGCTAAACACCATGTGATCATCTCAATGAGTTAAAAAAGTCATTTAAAAATGGTTTTCAACATTGTTTCATGACTAAAAACTCCAACACACTATATATACAAGGAAAGTACATCAACACAATGATGGTCATATAAAACAAATCCATAGCTGACATCATACTCAGTGGTGAAATGTTAAAGGTTTCCTCTAAGATCAGGAACATGACAAGGATGCCCAGTCTGGCTACTAGTCAACATAGTGCTGGAAGTCCTAACCTAAGCAGTTAGGAAAGACAAATAGTTAAGAAACCACTCAAATGGGACGTGAGAAAGTAAAATTGTCTCTGTTTGTAGACAACATGGAGAAAAGAATGCCACTTACAATAGCATTAAAAAAGAATGAAATAACAGAAGAAATTTATCTTAGGAAACATTGATGAAAGAAATTATAAAGGACACAAATATTGTGAAAATGCCCATATTATCCAGTTATCCACAGCTCCAATGTAATCACTATTGAAATCCCACTGCCATTTTTTATAAAAATGTAAGTAATAATCCTAACATTTATGTGAAACTAGAAAAGGCCCCGAATAGACCAATTTTCAACAAGAAAAAAAAACTGGATTCATCACAGTACTTTATTTCAAAGTATATTATAAAACTACAATAATAAAAACAGTATAGTACTGGCATTTAAACAGACATATAGTTGAAAGGTATAGGATAGAAAGCCCAGAAATAAATTCATGTATTCATAGTAAGCTGATCTTAAACAGGATGCCAAAAACACACTAAAGGGAAAGGATAGTTTCTTTAATAAAGAGTTTTTGGAAAACTAAATATTAACATTCAGAAGAATAAAATTGGACCTTATCTCACACCACATACAAAAATCAACTCAAAATGGATTAAAAACTTGAACATAATACCTGAATCTATAAAACTATAGGGGAAAAGCTTCCTGATATTGGTCTCAGTAATTATTTTTTGAATATGACACAAAAAACCCAGACAATAAACTAAAAATAGATAAATGGGATTGCATCAAAATAAAAGTCTTACGCACAGTAAAAAAAAATCAAGACTAAATAAAGCAATAAAGAGTGAAGAGACAACATATGAAATGAGAGAAAATATGTGTAAACTGTACATCTTATAAAGAGTCAATATTCAAAATATGTAAGGAATTCAAATAACTCTATTACACAACAAACTAAACAAACAGCCCAATTTAAACATAGGCAAAAGACCTAAATAGAAATTTTTCTAAAGAAGTGCAACTGATTAACAAATATATAAAAGGTGCTCCACAACATTAATCATCAAGGAAATGGAAGTAAAAATCACAATGAGATGTTACATCAGACCTGTTAGAATGGCTATTATCAAAAATATGAAGGACATCAAGCGTTGGTGAGGACTTACAGAAAACAGAACTCTCACACAGTGCGCTTGGAATGTCAATTGGTACAGTCATTGTGGCTGAGAGAGTGGAGTTTCCTCAACAGATGAAATGCGGAGCTACCAGGTGATCCGGCAATCTTGACTGTGGACTTGAAAATCACTGTTTCCAAGGGGTATTTACATACTGACTAAAAGGGACAGAAACAGCAGAAAACAAAGGAAGGAAGACTGGCATGCTTCTGGGATTTTGCAGGGTGGGACAATACAGCTCTCTGGCCACGAACAGATATTATCTCCTGAGAGGGCAGAAGTCGGACCCTAAATGTGATTCAAAGATTGGAAAAACTGCCACTGTGGCCATGGTACTGGAAGGCACTGGTCCAGGCATCAAGGCTGTCTCCAAATCATTTTCAGAGTACCAGAGTAAAGGGCCACATCTTCCATTATAGCAGTCCTGGCTGCCACTATCAAGATTTCAGAGGTAGGGCTGGCACCCAGGACTTTGGGAAGAGATTGTCGTCTACTGGGCCTGGGATAGAGAGCTGATGCCCTATATACCTGGGGGAGGAACCTCAAGCCAAGAAGAATTATTCCAGAACCTTAAAATCTAAGCAATGTCCATACAAGGGTTTGGACTTGCTTGTTATCCATGACTTTAACCCTCTTCCCATTTTCTCCTTTTTGGAATGGGAGTGTTCATCTTGGGTTACCCCACCATCATAGTTTTCTGATTTTCCAGGTTCAAAACTGGAGAAGAATTCTGCCCCGGGATAAATCCTACTTGGAATCTCACCTACCCTTGAATTAGATGATACTGAAATAAAATTTAAAATGTGGAGCTGGTGCTGAAATGGGGAAAAGCTTGTGGGTTGTTGGATAGTTTAACTATTATTTTGCAGGTGAGGAAGGCAGGAATTTGGGGAGTCCAGACTGTGGAATGTTATGTGTTTAATTGTGTCCCTCCTAAATTTATATGCTTCAATCCAACCCCTACTAGCTCAGAATGTCTGCACAGATGGAGTTACATCTCAGTAAATGCACCCTAAATTATTGTAAGATAAAAATACATTTAAACCAGGTGTGATGCATACAGCTATAATCCCAGTACAATCAAGCTTAATCAAGTATAATCAAGGCTGAGACAGAAGGATCACAGGTTCAAGGGCAGCCTCAGCAACTTAGGAAGACCCTGCTTCAATGCTTCAAAACAGAAACTTAAAAGGTCCAGGGGTTTAGCTCAAAGGTAGAATGCCCCTAGGTTCAATACCCAGTACCAAATGTAATGTATTTAATACATCCAGCATGCTGCAAATAATAGTTCAGCACCACCGTGTACTGCGGAGAATCGCCTGCTTATCCTGAAGTGAACTCTGGGCTGACTGAGAGCTGAGGTTGATTTTGCTGCCCAGGATTAGGATGAAATGTTGGACTACATATTGCGAACCCAGAAGAAGGCCCAAATTCAGAATATGAAGTATGATTTCTATTAAAAGCATACTGTGTTCACACCACCATAATGTAGAAAAGTTGAAGACCATCTGTACATGGAGATAAGGTTTTTAAGGAAATTATTAGGTGAAAATAAGCTGTTCATACCAGGACCTTAATCCAATATGACTGGTGTCCTAATAAAGTTTTTTTTTTCAGAAAAGACACAGGAATAAGGAGGAAAGACCACGTGAGGGATTAGCAAAGAAGCGCGCACATGCAGGCTGAGGGAGGGGCATCAGAAGGGAATCCTGCCAGCACCTTGCTCGTGTACTGCCGGGCCCTGAGGACTGGCAAAAATACATTCCTTAAGACACCCAGTCTCTGGTGCTTTATGATGGTGGCCCAGGAGAACTAATCAGTACAGTTCAGGAATGCAATGGAATTTTGAATTATAAAGTATCTGACACGTTGAAGGAAAACTTTAATTGTCTGTAACTCGTAAGAGGAACCATATAGTATTCATGAAAATAAAGAGAGCAAAACCTTAGTTTGCTGATTTGCTTTTCAAGAGACATTGATGTCTTCTGTGATGTTTGTTTTTGCTTTAGTTTGTCTGTGGGTTTTAATTCTTATCAACAAAGTAGACATCTGTCTGGCAGGTGTGACTATGCTCATATCTGCCCTCTGTCCAGCCTGGAGAGGGAGGGGGAGAGAAGAAAAGGTGAGTGTTGGAAAGGCTTCCTCTGTCTGTCTGTTTAATGAGATTTGCAGTTTTCTACCTGGGGGAATGTGAGCACTGGGAAAAGATGGAAATGGGAACAGACAAATGACCCATCGAGCAGGGAGCAGCACCATTCAGCCTGACAGCCGAGAACGCCGTTCTATTACCTTACGGTGCAGGCTGAGCATTCCTGCTCACACAAAATATGAAATGCTCCAAAACCCAAAGCATTTTGCCCCAACAGGAAAGTACAGGTAGAAAATACCAGACCACTAAACTTTGTTTCATGTACAAAACTATTAAAAATATTGTAGAAAACTGCTTTCAGCACACACAAACATACATACACACACATATATATACACACATAAGTGTATATATATATAAATGTATATATTTATAAATATATTTTATATATAAATATTTATATATTTATATATGTATAAATGTATATATTTATAAATATATAAATACATAAATGAATTTTATATTTAGACTTGGGTCCATCCCCAAGGTATTTTATTGTATATGTGCAAATATTCCAAAATCTGGAAAAAAAGAAACCTGAAATCCAAAGAATTTCTGGTCCCAAGCATTTCAAATAAGAGATACTCAACCTATATATTCTAAAAGAGGAAAAATAAAAGGTTGGAAATTACATTCCCAATAAGATCTGGTAAAATATAAACTAATCATTACCCTTTAAAGAAATACTATAAAAATAGTATTCTATTTTTATAACTATAGGGTCATAGATATGACATATATATGTCATTTTGAAATAATAAAAATAAAACAAATGTATCTACTTTAGGCAATTAATTTAAAGTTGCCATTTAAATTTTCAAATGTTATATTTTGTGGGTTTGTTTTTTTTTTTGTAGAACTAGGGATTGAACCCAGGGGCATTCTACCTCTGAGCTACATCCCCAGCCTTATTTCTTATTCTTTATTTTGTTTTTGTTTGTTTGTTTGTTTGTTTACGGTGCTGGGGATTGAACCCAGGGGCATTCTACCTCCTAGCTATATCCCCAGTTCATTTTTTATTCTTTATTTTGAAATAGGGTCTCACTAAATTGCGGAGGGCCTCACTAAGTAGCTGAGGCTGGCCTTGAACCTGCAATCTTCCTGTCTCAGCCTCCCAAGTACTGGGGTTACAAGCGTGCACCACCACCACGCCTGACTGTATTTTGTGTCTTTAAGGTTCCCAGAAAAGCTGGCTGGGGGAAAATAAGATTTTTGAGTCTACCTTTTCACACTCTATGTCTAATTCTCCTCAAATTGCTCTCAAAATAGTGCAACTTCCTGAAATTTTAAAACACATTTTAAAAAGTGATTTTCTGACTCATCTTGGGGGAAAAAAGAAGTTGTCTCTGGAAATGCCATCCGCTACTATGTTGTTTCTGGTTAACTCAGTTGGAATGGGATGTGGGATGCGCTAGAAGCTGTGACTATAGCCGCAGATTGAAAAAGGAGCAGACATTTTCAAAACACATTCCAGGAAGGACACCACTGAGCTTTTCAACATCTCTGGTGATGACGTTTATCAGCTAAAATACTTCAGATACGCACTCTGAAAATAACTAAGAAATTGGTCCCCAGAAAACATTCAGGGAACACAAGCACCGTCTCACAGGTGAAGGAATCCAACCCAAGTCTTAGGGATTGGTATTCAGGGCGGGTGTCAACATGAAAACCCAGACACCTAGCGACCACGGCGGACCAGAAGGAACACTATGCTCCCAGACAGTTCTAAACAGAATCAGAGCCTTGCTGCTAGCCCATTCCTGCTGGCTGATTTAGCTAACCACTATTCCTAATTCATCTTGGAGGGCATCTCACTAGCCAAAGCATCCACACTTTTCTTTTCTCTCCACAGCTCTCCCTAGAGAGATTACCTGTTTCAGCAAAGCAAACTACAAATAGTCTATCACAAAACTGTGACCACTGGGCCTTCCAAGACCAACCATATCATGCCACAATTGTAGACATATACTCACATTCTTGATAGAAAAGCTAAGTAAAACAAACTTTCTAGAGGGACATTCAACAATGTTAAAAGTCTTAATAATTCACCTCTAAAGATCTTTATTAAGAGTCTTTGATATGAATATTCAACATGGTTTTGCTGAGCCTAAAAGAAAATAAAAACTGGAGTATATGCCAAGTGCCGTGAACAGAGAAATTATAAACGATCACAGGGCCTCAAAAATAATGATTATGCCGATACTGAAAAATCACCTTACACAAGAGATTTTCTAGGTTTATATGTTGAAATTGCAAACCAAGAAGAAAATTAATAGTGTCATTTGAAATCTACTTTGTATGTACCATATATCAGAACAAATATCCCAACCCCATGGTAAGTGTATGACCTGGTTCTGCTATTCTTTATGCGTGTGCATTATATTTCCTTTTAGACTGCAAGCACCCAGAGATAAGAACTTTAATTTCATTCACTTGGCAAACATTTCTTTATTTCAGACAGGGAATAAAAAAAAAAGCATTTGCATGCACATCCCTAGAAACAAAAGAAATTAAACTGTAATTATGTGTTAATAATTGTAGGAGGTGATTTACATACTTACTCACTTTATTTAATCCTTTCAAGTCATATAAAGAAAGTTTTATAATACCCATTTTATAGCTGAAAAGACTGAACCTTGAGGAGCTTGATTAACCCAACCCAAAGTAAAGGTTGAATATCCTTTACCCAAAAATACTTGGGACCAGAAGTGTTTCAGATATCTGATTCTTTTTATTCTACTTTGGAATATTTGCATATACATGAGATATCTTGGAGCTGAAACTTAAATCTAAATACAAAGTACATTTGTGTTCCCTATACACCTTTATACATGTAGTATGAAGGTAATTCTATGGAGTATTTTAATGAACCCTTTTAAATGCAACCCGTCACAAGAATTCACACGTGGACTTTTCCACTCTTGGTATCATATTGGCACTCTAATTGTTGCAGCTTTTGGAGGGTTTGGGATTTCAAATTTTCAGATTAAGGATGATCAACCTATGAGGGAAAGAACATAAATTTAAGCCTGCGTGTCGGCCTCTGCCCACGCCCTTTTCCATGACAGAGCATCGTCCCTCTGTTGAGGGGCTCAGTGACTTGTGCTCAGTAGTCATTGGCCTGACCTGTGTGAGTCCTTGTCATTTCCTGCAGTCTTTACCTTATGTCACTTCCTTCATGTAGCCTGGGCGGGACACGTTTACCTCTCTGGTCCCTGAGGAAAGGTGCATGAACCCCATCACACCCGGTAGGTACAGTCTGGCATACGTAATCACCGACACAATTGCAGCAGCAGCAGCAGCAGCAGCAGCATTTTTAAGGACAGTAACTGTACACACATCTAGTTTATTTTCCAACAAATGGATGATTTGGGCTCTTTTCCTTTTTTTTCCTTTGATAGTTTATACTGTGACACATGACGACAGTCAGAAAATACAAAAAAAAAAAAAAACAGAAATAGGGAAAATGAGGGCCAGGGACATTCCTGATATTCCTGATTGTATTCTCAATGGAGAGTTTGTCATATTGATTTTTACTGTTTTCTGGGTGGACTTTTGAAGTGAAAGTAGAAAAAGTAATCTTTCCCCATAGTAGCTACTCAGATCAGAGAGCTTCCTTAGACACAGGGGTATGATCAATGCATAAAAATACTTTATCTCTGGGATTTTACATGTCTCTGATTTAAAGATTTCATGTTCTCTGTCTCATTTGGTAAGAATGTTAGAAGATTGGGAAGGTGGGGATCTAGGTGAGATTGATTGAACAGTTGCTCTCTTTGCATCTGTTTATCTTCTAATTTATTTGGTATAAAGATACAAAACTACAGAGCTGGGTGGAGTGTGATACCATCTGTGTTTAGTGTTGTCACATACACATAAACTAACACTCATACTTTAACACTGGCTTTAAGACTGGGGAAGCAATTTGGAACTTGGGACTTCTCACACCATAAGGAGTATCTAGCATGCATTATGGATTTGCCTGTTCTTACTGATTCCTTTAAAACACTGCAGTAATGTATTTGCATTCGTATCGATCAGGTAAACGAAGAATTTAAAGAGGAGCAAATTGACCCCGTCAGTGGGAATATTCCATCCCCGCGTGCTTTAACCTTTCACAGTTCATTCCAGCCGGCATAGCTTACTCTGCCAGTGTCAGGGTTTCCCCATATTCTGCAGGGAATGTCAACTATGCATCAGCTGCAGCAGACTCACGCATGGGACATACCGCAATTCTTTCAAATTGCAGAATCTCAGACTCTTTACATCACAGGCACTAAATCTGATTTTCTGGGAACAAGGCTTAGAAATCTTCATTTTAGCAAGCTCTCTGTGATTCTTATGCACCCTAGAGTTTGGGGGGACACTGTGTCAAGCCAATGCCTTACATGCCTCTGCCTCTCAACTTACCTAAACCAATATTGACCGAATGCTTCTAGGCAGGCACTACTATTCCACAGGCTAACTTGCAGCTCCCATGAGTCTCAAGTATTCCCTGAATGCTTCCCTGACACAAATTCCACGCTCTGAAATGAAAACCTTCCATAGGGTAGAAACAATGCCAATGTGGTCGTGTTGTTATGGAACAGCACAGCAGGCACTCCCCTCTCCTCTGTCCCCTGGAAACACCATCATGAAGCAAATCAAATTGTATCCTAACCATTTTAATTTTCTCCTCCACTCTGGAAATGGCATCATTTGCTATCACGGTTAAAGGAGATGGTGCTCCTGATTAAAATAATTACATAGTGGGAGCTTGGCCAAATGAAAATAAAGTGTGGGGGATGATCATTGAGAGATTAAGAACTGTGTTCGAGAGGATAAGCACCCAGGATATTGAAGCAGGGGGTGATTAGGCAGTGGAGCACTTGCACTGAATACCATAGAAGTTTTGCCAGGCCAGCCCCAATTTAAGGGAGATGATTTCCCAAGATGTGGTCATTTATCCACAGGTTGTTGGACACAACAGAGGAACCACAGCCTGATTTTATTTTTCCTCTTATGTTAACTATGTCCCATGCCAGAAAAATCTATTAGCCAATTAATACCTATTTACTTGCCACCTTATAATTGCCTATTCTAAAAAATGTGTCTATATTTTCCTTTTCTGTTCATTTAGGAATTCTCTTTTAAAACCCTGTATCTAGAATGAATATTTACACATGGTGGGTGTTTGATTGTTGGTTAAATGTGGAAATAATATAGAGAAAGGTGATATTTTTTCACTGCCTTTAAGTAGTTTTCAGTCTAATGTAAGTAAAACAAAAACACGTATTGATAAGATGCCATACTATCAAACATATTTAGAGTTTTGGGATATTACTACTGCTATATCTGATTTATTCAGCAATTTCACAGACAGTGGTATATTATAAGTGAATTTTCCAAATAATAAATGTGGATTTTTTCCATCATATTTGTGTGTGTGTGGTACTGGGGACTGAACCCAGGGGCATTCTACCTCTGAGCTACACCTCCAGCCCTACTTTTTATTTATTTATTTATTTATTTATTTATTTATTTATTTATTCATTTTTTGCGGTACCGGGGATTGAACGCAGGGCCGTTCTACCTCTGCGCTATGCCCCCGGCCCTATTTTTTTATGCTTTATTTTGAAACCGGGTCTCACGAAGTTGCGGAGGGAGGGTCTCACTAAGGAGAGAGAGAGAGAGAGAGAGAGAGAGAGACAGACAGACAGACAGACAGGGAGAGAAAGAGAGAGCTGAGGCTGGCCACGAACCCGGAACCCGGATCCTCCGGTCTCCGCCTCCCAAAGTACTGGGATTACAAGCATGCGCCACCACGCCCAGCTACTTTTTATTTTTATATTGAAACAGGGAATCACTAAGTTGCGGAGGGCCTCACTAAGTAGCTGAGGCTGGTGGCGAACCTGCGACCCTCCTGTCTCAGCCTCCCAGGTACTGGGATTAATAATGATAGTAGTATATTGTGATAGAAATTTTGGGGCTGCTCCAAGGTTTCATAAATACAGTATAACCCCAAACATTCAGAGCTGTTACCACAAACAAAACATGCGCGTGCCAGGACTTATTTAATTATCTAAAGATATTCCTGTTTTCTTATTGTTACTTTTTAAAAGTCATTTTCATTTTGTGATCATGTAAAGGGTTTGGCAGGAATATGAGAAAAGTTTTTAAATAAAGAACTATCAAAATTGCAGTGTTCCCCAGTACTTGGGAGGCTGAGACAGGAGGACCACAGGTTCGCGGCCAGCCTCAGCTACTTAGTGAGGCCCTCCACAACTTAGTGAGACCCTGTTTCAAAATAAAGAATAAAAAACTAGGGCTGGGGATGTAGCTCGGAGGTAGAATGCCCCTGGGCTCCATCCCTGGTATCGCACACACAAAAAAAATTACAGTGCTCAGATATGAAGTTATCAATACTAATGTCAATATTATGTACGGGACGGGGAGGGAGTGGGGTGGGGTCCAAAGGGAAACACACCACGTGCTATGTGCATGTATGTATCTTCATGTGTGCATGTATGTTTCTTCGTGTGTGCATGTATGTTTCTTCATTTGTGCATGTATGTTTCTTCACACCTCGTTGTGATCTATAATGACAATGCATCAATAAAAATTAATAAATAAATAAAAGAACTGTCAATTGGGAAGAAAAAAGGGAGAACAAATGGAAAAGTGTAGATAATTTTTTCAGCGTAGCCTTTTCAAAGTTAAGAAATTAATAAGGGAGCTAAATCAAGCAGTGGCTTGAAGCTACACCTGTGTCCCGACGATATAAACATAGCATCGGGCACGCCTGTTGAACGCCTGACTGATTTTTCATCCTCTGTGATGGGCCCTGACACGTGCAAGTGCTGGAAGAGCCAGAGCAGAGGTCTGGGTGCTCGGGCAGCACCCGCCTCATTGAAGTACCCACAAGATGCAGCCGCCCGAGGGCTCGAGGCAAGAACGGTGTGTGTGACTCCCACTAGAATGTTCCTCTGCCTTGTTTTCTTATTTCTAGTGGCTCTATCTTCTGTGGTACCCGATGTGAAATTGTAGTTTCTAATTTGTCTTAAAAGTTAATTAACAAAATTGCTGGAGACTTTCTTAAAAGGTCAATGAAGGTATTTTCTAAGAACGTGGCTTTGCAAATCTGTCTTCACAGAGCAGCGGTATTGCCATATTATCACTCAGCAGGCTCCGGATTCTGGATCGTTTTAAAGAGTTAAATTCCATGTGTGTATGCAGTTCTAGTAAAATATAGAGTATATACTGAATATATAAGGTGTCCCTTATGAATATATCCATGTATAAATAACAATTATACAATACATTATATAAGGTATCATATACAATTCACATATCATATATTATTATGTACATATTATATATGCATCATGTATGTATATATGTATGTATGTTGTTGTTTTGCTACTGGGGATTGAATCCAGAGGCTATCTACCTCTGAGCTACACACCTAGCCTTATTTGATTTTTTATTTTGAAACAAAGTCTCGCTAAGTTGCTGAGAGACTTGCCAGAGCTTTGAAGCTGCAATCCTCCTGTCTCAGCCTCCCATGCATTAGGATTACAGGGTTCCGCGACCATGCCCAGCTTGATTTTATATATATATATATATATATATATATATATATATATATATATATTTCTATGACTCTAATGGGTCCATCAAAGCTAGTGTGTTGAAAACCTAATTGCCAATGCCACACTGCTGAGAGGTGGACACTTGAGGAGTTGTAGGGCCCTGCCCTCATGAATGAATCCATGTCCTTACTGTAAGAGTGGGTTTGTTTACAAGTGACCAGCGCTCTGTCCTGCTCACTCACTTGTTTCTGCTCATAGGGAGAAGAAGGCCCTTATCAGATACCAGGCCATGACCTTGGGCTTCACAGCCCCTAGAATAGCAAGTAAATGAATTTCCATTCTTTATAAATTACTCAGTCTCAGGCATTCTATTATAGCAGCATAAAAGAGAGTAGAACATATTTCTTAAACCCACAAGCAATATTGTATACATAACATCCACAATGAATCCTCAATAACAACTTGAAAGCAAGTCCTGCGTCTTTCAAATAGTACCATGTCTGGTAACCCCCACAAGACCCAGAAGTGAGGATTTTCACTGTACGGGTCCATGCTTGGTTTAGGCTATAACTTCTAAAACATTTCAGTTTCTCACTTAAGACTTAGTTCTCATCGTAGGTGGTCAGGTTGGCCTGAACTGAAAAACAGAACCAGTGACTTCCAAGCGCATGGGTTGAGAAGAAACACTTTGGGCTGTCCTTGAGGGCAAGAGAAAGGGATGGCGGGGTCCGCATAATGGATCTCTTGATTTGTGACATCTTCCTTTCCCCCTGCATTCATGAGAACTGGGGGATGAGCTGAGAACAAGTATCGGTGGTATTCATGAACATTTGTATTATTGTGGGGTTCATTTGACTTAAAAGGAAATTGGATCAACCAGATAAATAAATGCATAGTGAAAAATTTAAAGGTGTTTCGATTTGAGGGGGCATATTTTATTCAAAATTCCATTATATATGATTGTTAAAACCTTTTAGAAGTATAAGTGGTTAAGAGCATAAACAACTTTTTAAAATCTATGCCTTTAATATATTTAGTACAAAAATAAAATTTGCACAGGTATTTCTAGGTATAAAAACAAAGTTCTAACCAGCTGTGGTGACACATGTCCCCCAGTATTTGGGAAGCTGAAACAGGAGGATAACAGGTTCAAGACCAGCATCAGCAATTTAGCAAGACTCTCAGCAATCTAGTGAGACCCTGATTCAAAATAAAAACTAAAAAAAGGGTTGGGGTATAGTTCAGAGGTAGGATGCCCTGAGTTCAATCCCAAGTATCATGAAATAGTGTTATAAATTAAAAACAAAGAAACAAAAAACAAAAAAACCCACCACATCGTCATTATGAATCTGATTTCAAAATCTAATCCAGCAATCATGAAAGGTGGGCATGTCTTTCCTCATGCAGAATGAAGCTACGACCCAATAAGGACCCAAACAGCAAAAACGACAGGTGACCTGCGCAAAGCTCTCTCTTTAATCCAAGCATTCTCTTCCCTACTTGCACTGCCATGCACATCACATAATTGAAGTACATTTGTGCCCCTGTAACTCATGAATTTAAAAGCTATACTGTTAGTGACTGGCATGAGCCCTCCCGAATGCCTTGGACCCCAAACATCATGCAAGACTCAGAGATCAAAGTAACCGCAATGCTCTCAGAAACCACCCTCAGAAAATGAAACTCCAAAGCACCGAGTGCCATAGTCGAAAACCTGAATCTCCAGGGGTCACTTATTTAATGAGGTGCGGCAGCTGTCAGGATCCAAAGTGCACACGAACCTCTCAAAGTGAAAATAGATAAAAATAACTAGAGCTGAGTTGTTTATTAGTGTAGGTCTGAGGTCGTCTATGGAAAGAGCAGAGGTGTAAGTAAAGGGAGGCAGCTTAAACACACTGGAATCCTCCTCCAGGAAAGTCCCTGTTGACAGCTCACTCACAACATACATCTCATGACTCTGAGTTTTCTCAGGTAAGCATCACAGAGGCCCCCCCTTCCCCAGATGGCTCAAGCCCATTGGCGTGGGCTCTGTGTGCTGCCTTTATATTGCTGATAAAATGCTACATTACTATTTCTTATTCTGTTTCTCTAACCCCTATATCCCCCTAGCTGGAGACATCATGGCAGTGCTTGTGTGTGTGTGTGTGTGTGTGTGTGTGTGTGTGCGCGTGCGTGTGTGATGTGTGTGTGTATGTGTGTTTCTACATCTCTAGTAACTCATAGATGACTTGTGGTCATAGATGACTTGTGGTTAACTCACAGATGACTTGTGGTTAGTTAGGGTCATTACGTACAGTGAGGCGTGACTCTGTATGTTCCTTCTCCTATTTGAAGAACAGCCCTCGCATTTCACCAACCGTGTGCAACAAGTCATCAAGCAAAATGGACATACATTATTCAAGGCTAAATTAGAAAATTCCATTGAGTTGTGCTGGGGTGCTACGGCTTGGCTACAGAATGTCCCCCAGAAAAGCTCCTGTGTTGTCAATGCAGAAATGTTCAGAGGTAAAATAATTGAATAAAGGCTCTGCTGTCATCAGTGGAGGAATCCACGGATGGATTAATCATTTGAATGGAATTGCTGGGTGTAACGGTAGGCAGGTTCAGTGTGACTGGAGGAGACAGGAACCTGGGGGCATGGTCTTGGGTACCATATCTGCCCCTGGTCCCTTCCTCTCTTCCTCTGCTTCCCAGTTGTCATGAACTAGGTGGCTCTCCTCCACCACAACCTACCTCCATGATGTCTCTGCCTTGTAGCTAGCCAAACATGGACTGAACCTCTGGAATCATGAGCCAAATAAACATTTCCTCCTCTAAGTTGTTCTTGTCAGGCAGGTGTTTTGGTCACAGCAAAGATAAAGCTAACTAAAACATGTGGTCTGTTTTTGAGTCAAATTTCTGTAAATGTTATATTTTTCCTACTCTATAAATATCTAATTCCAAGTGTTTTCCTTATCTCACTATTTTCTGAGCTCCTTGAGGGCTGCTCTATATATTCATTAGGTAAAAATGTACAGTAAGTATTTATGCCAAGATGCACTGTGCTTATATAGATGGACAACACACAATGATCTGGAAAAGAGGGGCAATTAGAAGACAAATAAATATGTATTTGGGGAACTGAGATAGGAGGATAGCAGGTTTGAGACCAGCCTCAGGAATTTACTGAGACCTGATGTAAAAATAAAAACTAAAATAGGACTAAAGGTATAGCTCAGAGATAAAATGTCCCTGGGCTCAATCTCCACTATCACAAAGAAAAAAAAAGACAAAAGACAAATGTCATAAGACATGGTGCTATGGGAACAAAAATGAAGCCCATCCACTCAGAATGATGTCAGAGAAGACAAAAGAGGAAGTGATAGGTTGAGTAGGAAAAGCAAAGTCTAAAGACATTCCTGGCCAAAAATAAATAAAAATACAAAAAGAAAATATGCATACAGTCAAAGGGAGAATGAGAAAATATACTATAATATGAAAACTGTAATTCATCAGACAACATTAAAGTACAGAATACAAGGAAATAAGTTTTTTTCTGAACTAGGGTAGCAAGGTGGGGAGTCAGACAAATTGAGCCTCTATTCCCTGATACAAAGGTTCGAGTTTCTCCTACAGGCAACAGCCAGGTGTGGACAAATGTGCAATGATTTTGCATTTCACACTGGTAGTGTGGCAAGGCAGATGAGAAAAGGTGCAAGATGAATAAACATATTAGGTGTTTATAGAGAAAGACCCTTGTCAGATGACTGATAAGCTCTGAATATTCATTGTCCCTCCCCCTCCAAAAAGTATATGCTGAAATGCTAACATTAAAGGTGATGGAATCCGGAGATGGGGGACTTTGAGAGGTGAGTGGGTTATGAGGGCTTTGCCCTCAGAAATGGAGACCGTACCCTTATAAAAGAGACTCTAGAAAGACTCCTGTCCTCTCACTATGTGAAGACACAAGAAGGTGGCATTTGCGTGGTGGGGCATGCCTGTAATCCCAGTACTTGGGAAGCTGAGACAGGAGGATCGCAGGTTCGAGATCAGCCTCAGTTACTTAGTGAGATCCTGTTTCCAAATAAAAAATAAACAGGATTTGGGGTGTAGCTCAGAGTAAGAACACCCCTGGATTCAATCCCCAGCACCCAAAAAAAGATGACACTGGTTTACAGTGCCATCTGTAAACCAGAAAGCAGGTCCTCATTCAACCCAATCTGACTGAATGTTGGACTTCTCTTTCTTCTGGATTGTAAAAAATAAAATTTCTGTTCTTTATAGGACACCCATTTGGAGAAAAATTTTTGTAGTGACTAGAACAGACTCACAGACTGCCCTGCGGCACTCCCTGCAGATACCCTCCTCTTATGCTAATAAAACCCATATTTGGTAGAACATAAGTGGGTAAGATCAGAATGTTGGAATTAAGAAGCTTGAGCCAGGGGTGTTGGTGCATGCCTATAACCCCAGTACTTGGGACACTAAGAATGGAGGATTACAGGTACATGGCTAGCCTCAGCAATTTAGTGAAGCCCTCATCAACTTAGCCAGATCCTGTTTCAAAATAAAAAAATAATAAGGAATGGGATGTAGCTCGAAGGTAGAATGCCCCTGGGTTCAATGCTCAGTACCAAAAAAAAAAAAGAAGCTTGGGTAGAAATCCTATTAACTTACTCAAAATCCTTAATCTAAGTTTTAGTTTTCACTTGCATAAAATTGGGATAATAGTGAAATCTACCTAAACTGTTTTTATGAGGATTAAATGAGGTAATGACCGTAAATGCTTAGAACAGCATTGGGTATACTCGGGTCCAACTATTACTACTACTACTACTACTACTATTTGGTTTATGGCTCTACCACACATAAGCCTCAAGGGAAGTGGGTTCCAAAAGAAAAGAAAACTGTAACCGTTATAAACTGATCCCTGTGCTTAAATTTCATGTACAGTGATGGTTTTAGGGACATTTTATATAATTATGTCTAATAAGGTATAGCAGACTATCAGGCCAAGTCCTAAGCATGAGTTTGGAAGAAGGCCTTCCGCAAATGGATGTTGATCTCTCTGTTACGAGGGTGGAACTTCTGCATACATCTGGCAATTATAAGAGTGACCTTTCTTGGGTACTGAGGATTGAAACTAGGGGCATTCTACATCCATGTTACAACCCCAGCCCTTTTCTTTATTTTTTATGTTGAAAGAGGGTCTAAATTACTGAGGCTTTTCTCGAACCTGAGATCCTCCTGTCTCAGTCTCCCAAGTACTGGGATTATAGGCATGCGCCACCACGCCCAGCTTGAGAATGACCTTTGAGGAAAAATGGGAAGTAACCTGTCTGTGATGAGATACTGAACTCAACAATCATGAACTTTCCAAATAAAAAACTTACTGTTAATAGAATAATAAATATCCTTATTTAGAGAACAGTGCTAAGTCCATTTAGCACTGTTCTCTGTTCCTTGTGTCCAAAAGCATTAATATTTACAATTAATACAAAATAAGAAGAGCCTGAATTAAAGCAGAGGGACAGGCAAAAGTTGATAGTATTGAGAATTTTAAGGATATAAAATATAAAAGACCCAATGACCGGTTGGAGGTGGGGGATGAGGAGCGATGGAGTAATGTGCCTTGGTGCCCCTCACTGATGAGTTTTAGAGAAGGAAGATTTTGATGTGAAGAGATAATAAGCGCATTATTATTTGGAAAGGAGAAATCTATTGAGAGAATAATGGGCAGGAGTGGCTAAGAAGAAGAGCTGTAGAAAACACTTCCCTAGACACTGAAAGAGAGACTTTCAAATTTTTCAGAATAGATTTAAATGGCACAGGAAAATCATGCTGTATGAGGATGATGAGATGTTTCCTTTATTTAACAATGAGGTGGTAACAGATTGTTCTGCTAAGAGCAAATCAGAAACATTTTGAAGTGGGGATGTGGTCTGCAGCTCATGAAGGGGTCAGCCGGGGATACAGAGTTAGACATTGAAAATCTGGCTGCAAAGATTAAAAAAGATGTAATCATACTCATCTCCCTGTGTTTAGCATAGCACTTGCCACAGTATCTGTGCTAAATAGAGAGGGATAGATGGATGGATGGTCAGGTGGGTGCACAATCAGCCAATGTTGGGGTCTTTCTTAGACTGAGAAGACCTAACCATTCTAGACTCAAAGATCTAAGTTCACATAGGGCAAATCCACTGACTGTCTAGTGCAGTTATATACAAAAGCACCAGGTATACTGGGATTTCCCCGTCAAAGCTAGTTCTATGTAACTTAAGAAGCTGCAAGATGGAAACAACCTAACAAGAGGTAGTCTGAAATTCTTGCCCTGGACAGGTTTTTGAATGAATTTGCCAACATTTAGACATCAAGAGGCTGGACATGGAAGTCTGGATCCTGGGCCTTCTTGGGAAATCAGAAGATCCAGCAACACTGGCCCCACAGTCTCAGGAGTTAGGGTGGATTGGGCCTGTCCAATTGTTGCTCTCTACCCTTTACATTTCACACGACCTTCAGACACTCGGCTCCAGGATTGGCCTCCATCCGTCCAGTCACATCAGGTGGCAAAGAAATAGGGCATTCCTCGTATAGAATTGTGTGAAAGAATTAAAAGGAAAATGGTCCTTTTATATTTATATCTATCAAAATTGGGAAAACTAGGAAAGCCAGGGTATATTTTTTAGAAAATAGAAGACAAAGGTTTCTTTCTTAAAAGTTTTCTGAAATTTGAACATAAGGTAAAGGGATACCAAATATTCTTTCATTAAACACGACACTCTCCTGTAATCCCAGTAATTGGGAGGTTGAGACAGGAGGATGGCAGGTTCGAGGCCACCTGGGCAACTCAGTGAGACTCTGTTTCAAAAGAAAAAAATAAAGCCAGGCTTGGTGGCATATGTTTGTAATCCCAGTACTTGGGAGGCTGAGACAGGAGGATCGCAGGTTCGCAGCCAGCCTCAGCAACTTAGTGAGGCCCTCTGCAACACAGTGAGACCCTGTTTCAAAATAAAGGATAAAATAGGGCTGGGTGTGTAGCTTGGAGGTAGAATGCCCCTGGGTTCAATCCCCAGTACTGCAAAAAAATAAAATAAATAAATAAATAAAATAAAATAAAATAAAATAAAAAATAAGGGCTAGAGGTGTACCTCAGAGGTAGAATGAATGCCTTTGAGTTCAATCCCTAGTAACTCCCCCCTAAATATATATATATATATATATATATATATATATATATTCTTTCAATGTCATATTGAAGCACTATTTAATAGACCTATCTAGTATTTAGCTTAATTATCTAAATAATTTAATTATCTAGGAGATTAATTAATTTCATTAAGGGATTAATTTTCAATGCTATCTTTATTTTTTACTATGACCACAGCACATATTAACTTTTAGATTTTGTCTAGAAGAGATAAAAATGATTTCTAACTGGAAAAGTTCTGTCTCATTGTCTTATGAGACATTAACCAGTTTATTTTTCTTCTGTTGAGGTGATAGAACTAAGCAAAGTAAATGTAGTATGTTTTCCAGAGTATATAATTTTCTTTTTCTCAAATGTTCTATGAACCAACTTTACCACCCCACTCGTTCTCTCATTAATGAGCTATAACTTTTGAACATGTGTTTGGTCTATTTTTATATGAGAGTTACATTTTTAACTTTGCAAAAACGTAATGTGAGATTCTTGTAAAAAGTTAGAATTTGTGCTACGATTTTTGCTTACACACAATGTGTCTTTGTAGAAATCGCATCTTCATTTATGTTACCTGCTCGGCCTCTTCAGGAAATCTCACTTGGGTCCCTTCTTGAACTGGACCCACAGGCCCTTTCCCCAGGAAGTTGGCAGTAGTTCCTCAAGCTCTTCCTTCTACTTCTATCTCAGTGTGAATGAGTGTTCTAATTCCAGTAGAGCTTGCCCAAAGAATTTGGATATTCTTAGAAGCTCCCGAGGCAGAAAAAATATCAAATAAAAATGGTGCTAGACTTTACAGTTTTGCCCAGCAGAGCAAAACTGCATAATCTAGAACTGAGAGCAAAGCCCATGGTAAGTTGGCTCTGTGATCCCACCTGCAGAGAAGAATTCCACCCGCTGGGCCTCTGCCCAGGGTAAAGAAGACAAAGGGCCCATTTCTGAAGCTTCTCTGTAGTCAGGTTTGGCCACACTAGAAAAGCTGCACATTGATAATTGCTGATTCGACACAGCCGTCAACTGCTAAGCCATCCTGTCTTAGAAAAGTCAGCATTCCTGACCAGCCTAGGGGTCCAGACTGTGATATATACACTCAGTGGAATTTTACTCATCCATAAAGAAAAAAATTATGTCATTTGCAGGAAAATGTATGGAACTAGAGAATATCATACTAAGTGAGATTAGTCCGTCTCGGAAAGTGAAGGGTGGTATGTTTTCTCTCATACGTGGAAGCTAGAGAGAAATTGGGAAACAAAAAGGACTTCAGATAAATGAGGAGAAATTCCAATAGAATGATGGAAGGGGATTAAGGGAGGGAGGTGTGTGTGTAGGGGGAGGGAACTGATGAAGGAAACAGTCCAAATGAAATATATGATATGAAACATACATGAAATTATCAACACCAATCTCAATAACATGTACCAGGATGGGAAAGAGTGGGTGGGATTGGGGAGAAAAGACATCAAATGCTATGTGCATGTATGCTTCTATCACTCTGAACCTCATGATGACATATAATTACAATGTACCAATAAAAGTATGTTAAAAATAAAGTAAAACTGTCTATTTCAAAAAAGAAACTCAGCGATCACAGTCAGTGACTAATGCTCAGTAAATGTGTGGGGGTCCCACAGCCGCAATAAATGGAGTCACACCCCTGCTTCACGATAAGGTAGTAGCAAGAAAACTAGCATACTTGCACTATGGAATTCTGGAAAATGAAATGCCAGTGCCTATCACAATAATAAACAGTAGTGTAATTTACATTTGCCCTGTGCTCCTTCTTCTCCTCCTATCTCCAATCCCCAAGAGGCAATCTCTGCTTTTGTTGTGTCCCAGAGGCTGCCCCTGTGGGACACATGACCCAGGTCCCCATGTCCATCATCCAAAGGAAGCGCCAGCCGGAAGTCAAGGAGAGGGATGCCGGGTTTCTTTCTGGCTTTGTTGTGCCTGAGTAGAACTACCCATCACACTCTGTTCCCGCAGGATCCTCTGCCTCGGGCTTTTCATTGCAGCCCTCATGTGGATTCTCTGAGTTAAAGTCTAGCTCACGCAGTAATAAATGAATAAGGAAAAGTCCACTTGATTTCTCAATTTATTAATTATAAACTCAAAGAGCCTGATGAGCTCAACTGGAAATACTTAGGTATTACAGAAAAGGATGAAACCAAAACATCTGGGTCCAAAGAGTTACCTATTTATTGATGTGCACCGAGGCTTGAACCTGGGGAGTTCTAACTCTGAGCTCTACCTTTAGCTCTATTCTGTATTTTATTTTGAGACAGGGTCTCGCTAAATTACAGCACACTGGCCTCGAACCTGCAATCCTCCTGTCTCAGCCTTCCAAGTACTGGGATTACAGGCATGCACCACCATCCCTGGCTTATGGCTAGATTTAAATAGAGCAAAAAGTACTTATCCTCAGGAATTCACATTTGGGAAGGTAGACTTAGACACACAAACACAGACACTATGCAATCTATAAAATATAGATGTACATGTTATATAATCCATAACTATATGTAGTCACATGCCACATAACTATATATAGTCACATGACACACTATTTTTTTGTGGGGGGTGTACTAGAGATTGAACCAGAGGTGCTCTGCCACTGAGCTGTATTCCCAGACCTTTTAAAATTTTGCGACATAGCCAGATGTGATGGCGCACGCTTGTAATCCCAGTACTTGGGAGGCTGAGACAGAAGGATCGCAGGTTCGCGGCCAGCCTCAGCTACTTAGTGAGGCCCTCTGCAGCTTAGTGAGATCCCCATTTCAAAATAAAGAATAAAAAATAGGACTGGGGGTGTAGCCCAAAGGTAGGATGCCCCTGCGTTCAATCCCCAGTACCGCAAAAAAAAAAAATTGTGACAGGGTCTCACTAAATTTCCCAGACTGGCCTTGAACTTGTGATTTTCCTGCCTCAACCTCCAGAGTCACGAGGATTACAGGTATGTGTCACCTTGCCCAGCCACATAACAGATTTTTGTCAATGACGGACTAATACATGACAGTGGTCCCATAAGATCATATTGCCTGGTGATATCCTAGCTATTTTAGTTTGTATAAGAACACTCTAAAATGTTCACTCAAGGACAAAATCGCCTCAGAAACGGTTCCTATCATTAAACAGAACATGGATAAACATACACATATACATATGTATATATATAAACATAAACATCTGTATATATATTTAATCTCCTCTGGAGATTCGTTCCAGGACTTCCCCAGAATACAAAAATCGATGGGTGCTCAAGTCCCTTGTATAAAATGACATGTTATTTGCGTATAATCTGTTCGTGCCCTTCCTTATACTTTAAATCATCTCTAGATCACTTAAAATACCTAATACTATGTAATAAGTATGTAAATATTTGTTATACTTAATTTTTGAGGAAAAAATCACCAGAAAAGCCCTGTCCGCTTTCAGTATGGACACTGTTTTTCCTTTTCAAATATTTTTGGTTTGAGGCTGGTTGAATCAGAGATCGCGGAACCCAAAAATAGAAGACCAACTGCACATACAAAGTTATATATGTGATGCGTGTGTGTATTACACAATATGAGTATGTAGTACACAACTAAGGGGAAGTACTAAGAAGTTAAAAGTAGAAAGAACTTGGGAGTAGCTAAGGGAAAAGACAAAGTTGGGTGTTATGCAGCATGAAGACCTCCATAAGAATAGGCCTCCTAGAAGAAGCGTTTTTTTGTTTTTGTTTTTGTTGTTGTTGTTGTTGTTGTTGTTTAGCTGAGCTTGGTGTTGCACGCCTGTAATCCCAGTACTTGGCAGGCTGAGACAGGAGGATCGCATGTTTGAGGCTAGCCTCAGTACTTTAGCAAGACCCTCATTAACTTAGAGAGACCCTGTTTCAAAATAAAAATTAAAAAGGGCTGAGGTATAGCACAGAGGTAGAATGCTCCTGGGTTCAATGCCCAGTACCCCCCCACACACACACACAAATGGAAAACGTGGTTTCTGCGTGCAGTTGGAAGGTGCTGAAGGAACGCACTGAGAAGGACGTGCGGGCAGCGTCTCAGCAGTGGGACCAACGGGTTCCTCCAGAGATGCCCACTGACAGGGAGCTGAGGGACAGACAGATTACAAGTTTAATGGGAAGTGCGTTTGAGGATGGGGTGGTAGGAGTTGAGTTGCAAGACAAGGGAGAGACAGTGAAATAATATAGGAAAGTGTAAGCCACCGCAGAGAGCACTGTAACCAGGAGATAACTTTAAGCATTCTGATATTTTCTCTCCCAAGTTATTTTCTCTATGTTTACACACAGCCAGACATTTAAAATGGGTTGACAGAACATTAAGCGTTTAAGAGGTACCTTGTCTTATCCATCAACAGTATTTTGCAATCATTTTCCCACGGTATAACACATTCTGCATAAACACACTTAAGGACCGCATATTCCTTTTTTTTTCCTCCTTCCAATGGATAAGCTTATGAAAACAGATACAGCTCCCTGGCATGTTCCTGGAATAATGATATAATGAGTTTCACACTTTCTGTCCAAACACTCTCTTATTATGTTTATTTAATCCTTTTGAAAAAAATTCTGGAAAGGAAGCCTGGGAAAAAAAAGTGGGGGAAAAGAAAAGTCACTTAAGCATTAGTGATCTTCTCAGAGCTGGTCCACCTATTCAGAGAGCCCGGGACACCTGAGCTTGGAACAGGGAAGGTCTGCTGCCGCCAGCCCCATCTGTGCAGGTCAAGTAAACTCCAGGACAATTCTCAGAGGACAGAAGTACTTCTTTTATGTTGTTATTTTAATGAGGAATACAGAACTAAAGCAGTTAAAAAAGAGAAATCCTTGAACTTCTGCTTTTCATATCATAACAGGAAAAAAAAGCGCTTGATAAGCAATACCATCCAAACGGAGGCAGCTCTCAGAATTCATGAAAGTCATCCTGCCTGCAGGGATGTAGCCAGTCTTTAACAGCTGTGGATGGACACTTCAGCACTTAATCTGGCTGGGACTGGTGGCCCACACCTGTAATCCCAGTACTTGAAAGGCTGAGATAGGAGGATCGCAGGTTCAAGGCCAGTCTCAGCAACTTAGTGAGACCCTGTTTCAAAATAAAAAGTAAAAAGAGCTGGGGTTGTTGTAGCTCAGAGGTAGAATGCCTCTGCGTTTCTCCATCCCCAGTCCCAAACAAACAAACAACAACAACAAAGAAAACCTTTGTGTGGTACAAATTGTTTAAACTCCATTCTGTCCTGTGCGCAAGCATAGGAGTGTATCATTCACAGACTTACTTGCCTGATGCTACCAAGACCTTCTATTTAGGAATAGCAAATATTGTTCCAAGAAACCTGTATTCTTTCAAAAGAAAAAAAAAAGGAAGGAAGGAAGAAATGAAAAGGAAAGGAGGGAGGAGGGAAGGAAGGAGGGCAAGGTTGTGAGCAAGGAGGTTTAAAAGCTTTGTTTTACTTTTAAATAAAATGCATAGATGCTTACTGTGACAGGGAAACAGCTGGCACATTTAACATTATAATGTAAACATCTGTTTGTGTTCATGTGTTGAAATCAGCATATCAGATGTTAGTGTTCCAAAAAGTCAGATTGGTTTTAAAATAGTGCTTTGTGAGGCCGGGCATGGTGGCGCACGCTTGTAATCCCAGTACTTTGGGAGGCAGAGACCGGAGGATCCGGGTTCCCGGCCAGCCTCAGCTCTCTCACTCTCTCTCTCCCTGTCTCTCTCTCTCCTTAGTGAGGCCCTCCGCAACTTCGTGAGACCCGGTTTCAAAATAAAGTATAAAAAATAGGGCCCGGGGCGTAGCACGGAGATAGAACACCCCTGCATTCAATCCCCGGTACCGAAAAAAAAAAAAATAGTGCTTTCTGATAGCCTGAGAAGTAAATGGGCAAAATCAAGAGGGGAGAAGGGGGAAAGGGTACACAAGTCCTTTACCTGGGCCCCAGCTGCCTTTAGCATTGCATCCCACACTTTGCCAATCATCTTAAATTCAGTTGCATCTTCTTAATAGCTGCTTTTACATAATGGGGATTTTTGTTTCAATTCTCTTTTCCCAGAGCTCTGCAAAATGGATACAGGGCAGATATCGTTTGCCATGCAATTCTCCTGCCCCTTCTGAAATTCTGCTGAACTTTCTCTTCAGAGCAAATAAAGCAGGTAAACTCAACGGCCATGGAATTGGCACTATTAAATTCAGGGACATAAAATACGGCACTAAAGGAGATAGCTTCTCACTCACAAAGTCTTAAAAAAAAAGTCCACATCCCAGAGCAATTATGTCAGCTGTCGGAGTACACACAAAGTCAAGGGTAGCATTCAAGTCCCTTGTAAACTGTGAAGTACCTCCGTAGCAAGAGGAGGAACAGGAGTCAGGGCGCATCTCAGTGGTACAGCATTTGCCTAGTATGTGTAAGGTCATA
>PVJS01004510.1:44288-68922 GCA_004027185.1 Glis glis
GGAGGAGGAGGAGGAGGAGGAGGAGGAGGAGGAGGAGTCATTGCTCACGATTTCACAGAAAGGAACCCTACTTCTAAATTCCAAGTGATTTTCAGCACAGGAGTACTCCAATTTCATGTAATTCTTAAGACAAATAATTAGACCCCTCAGATCTTCAATATAAGTGTCCTCCTTTTGAGAAGAATTTGACTCCATTGTTGGTCTTTATCCCCTAGTTTTCAATGGATTAATGTCTTTGTGGATGTTGAGAAAAAGAAGAGCAGGAGGGTCACACTAGGAATGTCTAGAAATATCCAAAAGAAAAAGAAAAATAACATCAACCAATGTAGATATGTGATAAAATGTGTAGAGAAAGCATTTTTATATTATTATAAAATTGAACTACTAAGTATATGAGTATTCACTATACAATCTTTATTAGTGCCTTTCAATTATACAGAACAATGGGTTTCATTATGGTATATTTATATATGCAAATAACATACTTCAACTTTTATGCAAGTGCATAAATTTAAGAATTTTACAATGTTGCTCAAAAATAGGATCAGAAATTTTCCTTGAGCCAATTATATAAGTAATTGAAAGGAACACAAATAAGTTAGATAAAAATGAGTAAATTACCTGACTAGACATTCCCCCCCCAAACAAACCATGAAGGTGGCCAACAGGTGTATGTAAAGGTGCGTAACATTATTAATTATCAGGGAACTGCAGATCAAAACCACTGTGAGATGCCATCTCTCAGCTGTTAGGGTGGGTATTATCAAAACGTCAGAAGGTAACAAATGCTGGTGAGGATTTTGAACACAGGGACCTCTGTACACTGTGTACTGTATGGGGATGTAGATTTGAAAGACCATTATGGAAAACAGTGTGGAGGTTTCTAAAGAAACAAAAATAGAACCACTTTAGTGAAAATATCCTTCTTCTTGGTATATAGAGCAAGGAAAGACCGAATCTACAGGAGAGACACTTGCTATACCAAGAACTGCTCTCTGACTGAATCTTAATCTGGAAGTTGAAAAAAAAATGTACTTGTGAGTCTGTATTTGTGTGTGTGCACATGTGTGAGTGTGTGTTTCATGGTGATGGTTTCAGGAGTTGGGCATAGGTGTGGGAACTGAGTGTCACATACCCTTGACTCGCCCATTTAAGATAATTCAGAGATTGTATGGACTGACAGCAAACTGGCCTGAGCTATGACTAGCCTCATAAGTTCATTGATTTATTGTTGGAGGCATGTTTTAAAGAATTATGAAATTAATGTCACTCCTTTATTCTTTTTTTTTTTGCGGTACCGGGGATTGAACCCAGGGGCGTTCTACCTCCGTGCTACACCCCAGCCCTATTTTTTTATGCTTTATTTTGAAACTGGGTCTCACGAAGTTGCAGAGGGCCTCACTAGGTAGAGAGAGAGAGAGAGAGAGAGGAGAGAGACAGGGAGAGAGAGAGAGAGAGAGCTGAGGCTGGCCATGAACCCGGATCCTCCGGTCTCCGCCTCCCAAAGTACTGGGATTACAAGCGTGCGCCACCACGCCCGGCCACTCCTTTATTCTTCTTCAGGAACTTAAGACATAATGATTTTTTCAAAAAAATACTTCAGATTAAATCCAGGGCATTCTACCTATGAGCAACACCAGCAACCTTCTTTAATTTTTTGTCTTGAAACAGGGTCTCACTAGGTTGCTGAGAGTCTCGCTAAATTGCTGAGACTGGCCTCAAACCTGCAATCCTCCTGTCTCAGCTTCCCAAACCCTGGGATTACAGATGTGTGCCACTACACCAGGTGACATTGATTTTGACACAAACCAAGAAACTTACTAGGGTAAAGGCAGGGCTGACTATGGTCATCAGGGAGGAATCAGCATTCTACTGGTCATTTAAAGACAACTTCTACCCAGGTACAGTGGCACATGCCTGTAATCCTAGTACTTGGGAGGCTGAGACAGGAGAATCAGCAATTTAGTGAAACCTTCAGCAGCTTCACAAAGCCCTGTTTCAAAATAAAAACTAGAGTGGCCAGAAGTGCATCTCACAGGTAGAATAACCCTGCATCAGTTACAAAACCCCTAAAATTAAATTAAATATAAAAAAGAACATTGAAAATACACTCTTCATATATGACCTAGACATTCCACTGTTAAGAGATTTCCTTAGATAAAATAAAATCTATGTTCTAATGTTTACCTAAAAAAAATAAATAAATCCACTTCTTAGGCTAGGCGTGTAGCATAGTGGTAGAGCGTTTTCCTAGCATGCGTAAGGCCCTGGGTTTGGCCTTCAGCACCAACAAAACAAAAAGGAACTATGAAGTCACATCTCACCGAGAGGCAGGAGGAAAAATAATGAAATGAATGGACTTAAAATAAGATGAATGTCAAAGGAGTTATCTCTCCAGGACAGAAGATATTTTAAGACTTTTCGCTGTAATGTGAAGTTCTAGAATACAAGTGCAGGAGAGAGAGGTGAAGTCAAGGTTATTAATCTGTCGTTGCCTGTACCTTTTATTTACCAGGAAAGGAATTTTGTTATTGGGCAAAGACTCGTGAAAATGTTGAAATGCTTTCTTCCTCAATGAGACTTTCAAAAACAAATGCCCCCAAATAGAGTGAGCTTTTCTTTTCCTGGCAATATTTCGTCACTTGTAATAAGAATCATTCCGGCACCTTTCTCTGAACCATCTCAATGGACCTTCTCAGTAGTATGACCTTTATTTACCATCCAAGGCCATTCTCAGCTTAAAATATTTGTTTATTTACCTGATTTTTTTCTTTTGGTGCAAGGGGTTGAACCCAGGCCTCATACATGCTAAGTACATGCTCTACCACTGAGCTACACCCCAGCCCATGTACAGCTTCAGGATAAAAGAGCCAATGCTTTGGGGTTTCTTTTCAGGTTCACAATCTGGTTCGACCTTTTAACAGAAAAGTGATTTTGAGCAAATTATTACACCTACCCTCCACCTCAGTTTTATCATTTTAAAAATGGAAACAGGGACTGCAGCTCAGTGGTATAGAGGGCATGCTTAGCATGCACAAGGCCTTGGGTTCAAACCCAACACCAAATAAAAATAAGTTAAATAAATAATAATAAAAATGGGAGCAATATTACTTAGGGTATTTTTTAACAATAAAAGCAAAAGTACAGCCGGGTGTGGCAGTCCACGCTTGTAATCCCAGTACTTGGGAGGCTGAGACCAGAGGATCCAGGTTCACGGCCAGCCTCAGCTACTTAGTGAGGCCCTCCACAACTTAGTGAGACCCTGTTTCAAAATAAAGTATAACAAATAGGGCCGGGGGTGTAGCGCGGAGGTAGAACACCCCTGGGGCCAATCCCCAGTATTGCCAAAAAAAAAAAAAGCAAAAGTACACACAGCCAGCCTTTGACAGTGCTGGGTACCCTTCATCCCCCTGCCGTGGTCACCCTGAAACAGCAGAGTAGAGTGCTTTTGTCCTTCTCTGTGAGTGCCATGGGCTCAGTGGGTCCTTTAGCTCATGCAGGATAGAAAGCA
This sequence comes from Glis glis, assembly GCA_004027185.1. NCBI lineage: Eukaryota > Metazoa > Chordata > Mammalia > Rodentia > Gliridae > Glis > Glis glis. The sequence goes on from PVJS01004510.1 coordinate 47,800, forward strand.
AACATGGCTAATGAAGAGAGGTTAGTAAGAATTATGTATTGCGTTAAACCATGTAGCAAGCTGCCCCACAAGCAGAGCGGCAAGAGGATCAAGGTAAACAGCATCTATACATGTTTTGGTTTTGGTTTTTGTGGTACTGGGGATTGAACCCAGGGGCATTCTATCCCTGATCTACACCCCCAGACCTATGTTATTTTTTTTTTTTGAAACAGGGTCTCACTAAGTTGCTGAGGACCTCGCTGAGTTGCTGAGGCTGGTCTGGAACCTGCGATTCTCCTATCTCAGCCTCCCTAGTACTAAAACTACAGGTAATGCACCACCACATCCAGCTCATATACCTATTTTTTGAGTGAGAAATTAACATATTCATAAGCTGTGTTGCAATCTCTCATTGCACCTGTGCCAATTTGTATGCAGTCAAAAATTTGTCTAAAATTGCATTAGGGGCCCCCTCCTGGCATATTTTTTAGCATGTATATACATTTAAATGAGGGCATAGGTTAGTGTCTGGGGAGAGGTTATGGTCAGATCTACTTGCTTTCTTGCTGTTTGTCTTAAACAACGGGTGTGGTTGGGGAAGGTCCTCCTAACAGTCAACTTAAGCAGAAAGGGTACAGTCCTCTTCTTCAACAGCCACCCACTTAAACTTTAACTCTATGCCCCTTCCTCATGAGGACATCCTTGGCCAGCATTAGCATGAACAGTCTGTTGGTAGCAACTCCCTCTAGCTGGACCCAGGGTGGACTTCTGGCTCCTAGGCTGAGCAGCTACTCTTAACACATTCTTTCTTTACATAAGCCAAAAGCTAAGATAGCCTTTACAACCTACTTAGTTTTTGAAGACACTTAGTTTCTTTTAGACGATGTCAAAATGTTGGATAGGTTAGGTGTACAAAGTCTAACAATACCGATTGTATTCTTCCAGTATGTAAATTATTCAGGCACCGCAGTGACATTCTGCAGTCAGCTTGTGCTGGTTCAACAGAGCTGATGGCTAAATATTCAGAGATTTGGGGAATTGGTAGTGAAATACAGTCAATATGAAAACTTAAATTGTTTTCATTGATATTGATATTTTCAGGAATTACTACCATTGGCTTTGTGTACATACGTGAAAATACCAATGTCAATCTCAGTACTCGGTATGAGGAAGGGGGATTGGAGAGGGAGCGGGGGGTGGGTGGGCCCACCAAGTAGTATGTGCATGTATGTCACTGTCGACATGATTTACTTTATGATGTGAAACTATAATACGCCAAAAAAAGCATATTCAAAAATTAAGGATTGAAATTGGGCAAAAGACATTGGGCCCCCAAGACCCAATTCTGATCAATCACAAAAGAGAAGATGGGGAACCTCAGTAAGGTAAGTTCAGTAAGAGCTCACGTCCCAAGGATTTCAACGATTACTCTCCTTCAGGGACCCCTCCCCACTGTGTGGGGAGAGCTATTTTTGTTTTCTATTTTTCCTTGGCTTACAAATCAACTTTCATATTTCTACACCAAAAAAAAAACAACTTAAAATATTTTAAATTTCTACAATTGAAAGTCATAATTAAAAAGGGAATATACAAAGCTAGTTTCTTTCCATGATCTTACTGCATTTCATAACAATCTAGGCTCTTACGGTTGTTAGTAGTAGTAGAATTAATGGCATGGTTGTGTGTGTGTGTGGGGGGGGGTTGCTGGAGATCACGCCACCCAGGGTGTAGTGCACGCTAGGCAAATGCTCTGCCGCTGAATTACACCTCTGCCATAAGACTGGTATTCATGTTTATTGGGACTGTGCAGCATGACAGGAAATCCAGAGAACTCTGGATGCTGTTGCTCATCTCTTCTTTTTATTTTTTTTGCAGAACTGGTGGTTGAACTTAGGGGCATTCTACCTCTGAGCTACACCCCCAGCCCTATTTTTTATTCTTTATTTGGAAACAGGGTCTCACTAAGTTGCAGAGGGCCTCACTAAGTAGCTGAGGCTGGCCGCGAACCCACATCCTCCTGTCTCAGCCTCCCAAGTACTGGGATTACAAGCGTGCGCCACCACGCCCAGCTTGCTCATCTCTTCTGAGCTCTCTCCAGTGGCAGCAGGTGGGTGAGCCCAGCCAAGGTGTCAGTATCCACAGCACAGAAACTGGCAAACACTACAGATCCGGGCATGCTTCATCGCTTCATTCATTATCTCGACTCAAGAAAGCGATGGAGAAAATACTAATAACACAGATTTCATTCACAAGTGTGTTGTGTTGCAATTTTATCATAATTAACATACAGAAAAAAATCGCAGAACTATGCTACTAGTATTCCAAAGCTGTCAGATCCTCCAGAGAAGTTGCTCACATCCTTGACAAGTAAATGAAGTTTCCACACAGGCCTTCATTGTTATACTTTCATCTTACTAAAGTGGATAAAAATATCAACCAATATTCATGTTAGAGTAATATCCTTGTATCAGTTGTGATCATAGATTAACTACAACCAGAATTTGTCAAAAAATCAAATACATTCTGTAGGGGAAAAAATGGCCACACAGCATTAATAATGGAGTAATATATATTTTAATATTATTTGTAAATTGTATGCTATGTATTCTGTGTGTGTGTGTATGTGTGTGTGTGTGTGTGTGTGTGTGTGTGTGTGTGTGTGTGTATGTGTGGTACAGTGGGGTTTCTCTCTCTGAGTTACACTCTGGATTCTTTTCACTTTTTATTTTGAAACAGGGTCTCAATAAATGACCGTGTACCGGCCTGGACCCTGCTATCCTTCAATCTCAGCCTCCCAAATCCTGGGACTACAGGTGTGTACCACTGCGCCTGGTGCTATGCATTCTTTATATTAATAAATGTATGATGAATGTATGTACGTGCACATGCATGCGCATATACACATTTATTACACTTATATAATAAATATAATGGCTTATTTACTGGATGCCTCTTCAATGCATCATACAAAGACGACTTGAGCTTAAAACAGAACCAAATACAAGCAACAACAGACAACGCTGAGATAGCTCCCTTGGCAGGCACGGAAATACACACCTGTGAGAAATTCACTGAGTGGTCCTTTTATATTATGTTTTTGTAGAGCTTTATCATTACACCACTAGGGACACCAAAAGACTGAAGCTACACGTTGTTTATATGCATTAGAGTGAATGATTCTTATTTTTTCGTATCATTAGGTTTTTAAGAAATGGTCCCACCAAACCATATAACTCTCTAGATGGTTCTGAACGGTGTTTAGGCACTTGGTATTTCACTCTAGAAAATAATGTGGCATTCACCTTGTGATTACAAGTAGCAGAGAGAGATGTCAGGGGTGCAGCGTGTGAACACAGGGTGCCGGGGTCCGTATGCGCAAGTGAGCATCCGCAGACAAATGGCTTATCTACTTAATGTCTCTCCAGTGCATCCGACAAAAACTGCTTAAGCTTAAAAATAAAACAAAATAAAAAATAACAACAGACAATGCTGAGATTGCTCGCTACACAGACGCGAAAGCACACATAGGTGAAGAAAATCACTGAGCAGTGCAGGGAGGAGGCAGAAACCTGGAAAGGGGAGGTGGTGGTGTTGGGAGGGGAAGACAATGAAACCAGAACTCAGGCAGAACAGAACGAGCCCAGAAGTCTACACCGTTGAATAGAAGAAACCCCACTGCTAATGGGTCATGCAGGTGTATTCAGGATGGTCCTTTAGAGTCTGTGGCCCCTTATCGGCTTCTGGTAGTTAGAGCCCACTGTGCTGAAACATGACTTTCAAGTTGGTTGGTTTTGTTTTGTTTAGTTTTCTTGTCTTCATTTGGTTTCGTTTGGGCATATACCATCATTTAATACGATACTATTAGGCTCAAATGGTTTAAAATACCCAGAAGCAGAAAACGATGACTTTGTATTGGAAACAGATCGGTCCCAGCCAGTGATGTGAGGGTAGGACGATGATTCTCCGTGAGGAAAATGCAGCCCACCTGGTGGTACATCTGTGTCACAGCCACAGACTCCATGGGCATGTCAGGAAGAAAGCGGCCAGTGTGTGAAAAGGGCTTAGAAATAGCCTGGTGCGCCAGTCAGCGCCTTCACTGCTGGGAGCCAGAGCCCACACACACACAACTTAGAGGAAGAACGGCTCATCTGCTTATAGACCTGGAGTTTGCAGTCCACGTCTATACAGTCCATTGACACTGGCTGCCATGCAGCAGCTGGGGCTGCAGGTCCTCAGGGCATGATGGCAGGAGAGCAAGGGGAAGGGGCAAGGGGCAAATATAGTCCCCAAAGCTATACCTCTGGGGTCCCACCTCCAAGCATGGCTGCCTCTAGAGCATGAGGTCCAAGGGACATTTTACTTTCAAACCATAACACTGTGGTAAACACGCCACAGAAAACACTTGTTAGCATCCTTATTTCAGAAAATATTAAATAAAACCCAGCTCAGCCCAAACATCCCGATAGATCTGAGGATTCACACCTCTGATTCCTCTTACTAAAGAGGTTTCTAGCCAGGCCTGTTGGTACACACCTGTAATCTCAGTACTTGGAAGGCTGAGACAGGTGGATCACAGGTTCGAGGACAACCTCAGCAACTTAGTGAGACCCTGTTTCAAAATAAAAAAATAAAATAGAGCTGGGGTGTAGCTCAGAGGTAGAACGCCTCTGGGTTCAATCCTCACTACCGCAAATAAAAGAGGTTTCCATCACTTTCCACCTTCTCCTTTTATAGAGCCTGGTCCAATATCTTGGACACATTATATTTTTAGTAAATAATAAACACTATTTAACTGTTTTGGAGAATCAGTGAGATTTTCAGGATTGTAATTTTAAATATTGAATGAGATTATCTCTAAGCATAGTAAGAGAAAACATTTCCAGTACAAAAGGGCAAAAAGGCATCATGTGCCAAATGTTTCCATATTGTCCATACTTCATAGAGGAGTGAGGCACAGAAGACTACACCACCTCATGCAGCTCCTGACAGCAAATCAACGGTCATCCCAGGGTTGGAACCTGGGCCTCTGTGACTGCCGAAACCCATGTTCTTGCCACTGTGGCCGGCTGCCTCCTTCCCATAAGCTAAAATCTGTGTGTAAAGAACTTCATAATTCACAAGAAAAGACTCATGTGTTGTAGGAAACAGAATTATCTATCTAATTTACAAAGAACAGATGGGTGCACCCTTTGGGGCATCACGAGGAAGGGCTGAGAGTGGGGCAGAGAAGTTCCGCACAGGAAGCAGCTATTCACCAGCAGACACATTCTCCAGAGACCATCAGGGTGCGCGCCCCGAATTCTAAACAGTCACTCTTACAGTCTATTGGCAATAACAGAAGATAATGCCCAAAGCAACTCTAATCCCATCGCCTTCCCATAATTAGGAACTACATTTTGTTTATTTCTCTTACTTCATGTTCATATTTACTTTCCCAATTATAGTATAAAAGGGGGGGGTCTGTAACAAAAAAGGATTGATTTCTGTTTGTACTAACCTTCATGTGCCAGTCCTCTCGTCAACACTTGCATAAATGGTCCCAATTTAACACTAGTTTTTATTTAACTTTTTTTGTATTTTAGGGTCATGCAAAAGCAATCCATACTTAGTAACAACCGCACTTCAAATTTTGAATTTTGATTGTTTCCCAGGCTAGCAATGTGTTGTATGATAACGTTCTCATAATGCCGAGTGACAGTCGCTGCCCCCAGTGAGCCATGTGGTCACGATTGGAAGCAACCAGCTTTCCCTGTGTGCTGCTGCAGCCAGGATGTTGGTGGGGTCAGGTGGGTCAGTGCACTTGCAACTTACAATAGTTTCACCTTACGAGGGGCTTACAGGGAGGCAGCCCCACCACAATTTGAGGAATACCTGCACATCAATATCTTATACCTAACTCAAACAACCTGTGGCCTCTTTCCACCTTGGCCATCCAAGGATCAACTGAAATCCCACAGCAGGTCGTTCAGTGTTGTTTGGCTACTTAGCAAACTCCCTCAATCTTAGTACCTGAAAACATGGTCCACAAATGTCCTTGTAAAAGGCCACGATTCTTATATTTTAAGCTTCGAAAGCCATGTGGTCTCAGTCACAGCCAATCAACTTCCCTCAAAGAACAGCCATGGTTGATACACAGTTGAACAGAAATTTCTATCTTCCAATAAACCTTTATTTTCAAAAAGAAATGGTGGGCCATGAAGACATCAATTGCTATTGCATCTTTGAAAACAAGAGTTTATTATTTCTCAGAATGTTCTGGGATGTCCTTCCTTCTGTGTCCTTTTGGCTGTGACCAAATTTATCTAGAAACTTGTGTGGCACTGAATATCCCAAGGGCTTCACTCCCACCTTTGGCCCCAACAAGGGTGAGTGGAAAAGTTGAGGTCTTTCTGGACCTTTCTTTCTCTGTGTGTTTTCTTACCATTCAATAGTCTATCTCATGCTTTTCCCATAGCTACAAGGTCCCAAAAATACAGAAGTTAAAGCTACTGGGTCTCCTGATGCCTCATCAGAGAAATGGCACCAACTCACATGGTTAGAGCCAGTCATAATGACAGGAAGGCCTGTATTCATGAAGAAGGGAAAATGATTCTGCCTCTTCATGAGAGAACAGCAGGCATATACAGGAATGGAAGAGATTGTTGGTAGCACCTTCGTAGATATTCCAAGACACTTGCCACATATACAACTGATCATAAGCCAGTCATGGTGGTGCACACTTGTAATCCCAGTACTTGGGAGGCTGAGACAGGAGGATCACAGGTTCGTGGCCAGCCTCAGCTACTTAGTGAGGCCCTCTGCAACTTAGTGAGACTCTGTTTCAAAATAAAGAATAAAAAATAGGGCTGGGGGTGTAGCTCGGAGGTAGAATGCCCCTGGGTTCAATCCCCGGTACTGCAAAAAAATTAAAAAATAACTGATCATAAGATAATAGAGTGTACAGAGGTTTCCAGATCACAGACACTCATGGACTAGTTGAAGAAAAATGAGACTATTGAGGGCAAGAAAGGAATATTTCATCACTCAACACAGAGTTTTCAGTGGGTGCCCACCACTGTGCTAAAATACAGGGTAGGGTAACCCATCTTCCTTTGGGGGTTCAAAACATGATATGAGATAGATGGGCTGAAAGAAAATAATTTCAGAAATGTTATACATTCTAGACTAGAAATATGGAGAAACAAGGAACCATGGGAGTACACTGGGGAGGGGGGTACTGAACCTGGAGCCAGCTGTAAGGGAGAATTTGAAGGAGAGATCATATTAGAGCAAATTCTCAATGAATCAGAATGGACCAGAAGCGGGATGATTCTAGGAAGCAAAAACAGTATGGAAACGTAAGCGGTTCAGAAAGAGCTCAGCTGGCTGTAGAATGACAGGAGTAGCGAGCAGGGCTGGAGAGCCCAGCAGGAGCAGGATCCCAGAGGACCTTGAGGAACAGGTAGAGACGTGTAGCACTTACCTGGCAGCCAACCGTGATCTGATGCAGGATTTCAGAATGGTAAGAATTTAGTAATAGCAGAGAACAGAAACTAGGAACAGGGGTGGCTATCAGGCTTTTATAGTATTGCTTAGGAAACTTAGGGGGGAAAAAAACCACATTTCAACACTTTTCGTTTATTCAGTAAGGGAAACCCTGCTCTAGGGACTTGGGTTTTAGAGGAAGAACGAGTTATTGGGAAGAGCCAAAGACATAACTATTACGAAGCATGTTGACTTGTAATGAGACCACTTGAACAAACTGCTTTCTGAATGAATCTAAGGAATTAACTTGACCTTCAAGAATTGAATGGTTTTAAGTTTCTATAATAGACCTTTTGCTGAAACATAATACATTCTTAACAGATACAGACTTCTTTTTAATTTTTTACTGCAAGCAAGAATCCATATTGATGCTGAATATAAGGTTTCTAAATCTGTTTTGAAGCATTCCTTTCTGCTTCTCAAATTATACAAGTAATATATACTCACTGTAAAACATTTCAATGATTGAAGAAGAAAGCGTCCTCGGAAGCAGGAGAGTGGGAAAGGAGAACCGAACTCCCCTTTTGACCTCCCTTTTACATTTTCCTGTCCCTCCTCCTCCCTTCATTATACAGAGGTGTGAAGATTCATTGTCCTATATTGGGTGCACGTAGTCAAAACCGATGAGAAAATAAATCAGGCTAATTTTACTTCTTTCAAAAGTCTCTAGCGAAGTGCTCGGAGCAAACCAATTGAACCAAGAACAAAAATAACGTGGGGACCGTAAATTGAGATTGTCATGCTTTGTGACCTACGCTTTAGCGATTTTGAACCACCTCTTGTCTCTCTGCTTCCTCCCATAGTCACACACACACACACACACATACATACACACACACACGCGCGCGCACTCACACTCACACATCACATGTACATACATTCACACCCATAAACATGCACACAGTTAAATACTCAAGTTCACATACCCAAACATATGCTCACAAATATGCATGACTCATGCAAATGCTTATTAACACATGTACACATAAAAAGAACATGTGTAGAATCTGCACATAGCTATTTGTGCATGCTCCCATAAACACATGTATACTTGAACATATACACATGAACATATACACATGCATATGTTATTTCACACCTCAGAGCCTCTACCTATGTCCCTGCTTAGTCCCTGTTTTGTGTGCCCCCTCATTCTGGCTTGCTTAATTCCCACTCATCCTCCAAGACTTGTTCAGACCTATTCTTGCCCAAGAACTCATTCCCCTGGCCGGTGTCTATAAATACCTCCACCCCAATAATGGTTATTTTGTTTGAAGTTATTTGTTCACTAATGTATGTCTTCTATTGTTGTGAGTTCCTGAGACCCAGAGCTCTGGTCTGACCTACCATTACATCTCCAAGAATTAAAGTAAAAGCAGGTGGGTGCTTGACAGGTAGCCGCAGGGCTGGGCAGGGTGGTTAATGCAAAGGAGAAACAGTGCTACTGCTGAGCACAGCGGAGCAGGAGAGAAGCCAGGGCTCCACACGCTCACTCAGGAGACCAGCCCGATCAGTCATTCTCCACATCCTAAGTGTGAACATTACTCGTGCATAATTATCAACTTGCTATTATCAGAATGCATTACCAGTGGATCCAGTGTTTTCCTCACCTTTTATTTTTAACATGTTTTATAGCTAAATTTACCGGTGAATTATTCATAATACATTCTAAATGGGTGTAAGACAATTGACCTTGCCTACAGGAGGCACCCATAATCTCACCCCGCGCTAATTAACTCTCAGATGTGGACTGTTATTTAAGGGTAATGACTTTTCCACTGTTTGTCAGTACATTATTGCTTAATAGATCCATCTAATTCTCTATGTCACACTTACACTTTGTAATTTCCCCTGAAAGGTAAGTCTTGCTAGCAAACTGCATGAGCCCCACTGCAGCAGGGGTCTTTCCGTCCACAAAGGGAATCTTTCTCCTCTTTTGGATAATTGTGTTATCATCAGCTTGTTTCATGAAGTCAGTGTTCTAAGACTTTCCCTAGAATCCCAGCTCCTTCTGTCTGACTCATGTGTTTGCATTTCCTTTTTCTTAAACAGTCGTCAAAGTTTACAGATTTTCTTCCTGAAATTTGCGCCCTTGCTCATTTCAGTTACTGGTAATGTCATGCTCAAAATCTCTCACATACACTGAGGCACCAGGCTCCCGACCCATCTCCCCTCCTCCGCCTCTTCCCACCAATCCTTTCTGCTCAATATGGCCACCAAAATGAGAGTTCCCAAACATGAATCAGAACATGCCACTTGATTGCTTAAAGCTTTCAAGACCGCTGAAATTCCCTCAAGACTATAATTGCTAAAAAAAAAAAAATTGCACAAGCAGTTCTAAAAATGCTTTTGCTATAAGTCTCTGCCACGGTTATAACTCAACAAAACAAATGTCAAAGCCAGGCGTAGTGATACACACCTGGAGTTCTAGCTAATGGGGAGGCTGAAGCAGGAGGATCTCTTGAGCCTGGGAGGTTGGGACCAGCCTGACCAACAAAGCAAGAACTTGCCTCAAAAGTATTAAATAAATAAAGTAAATAAATGCCAGTTAGAGAATTTTTAGTTGATGGTGATGGCAACTGATATAAAGCTTATTTACAGTGTGAGATTTAGGGTAGAGATTTATGAAAAAATTTACCACTGTCTTATAGATAGTAATATTTTCTTCAATATTCACCAGAAAAATAGTAATGTCTTGAGAACATGTGACCCTGGAATCCAATGTGACTGCCATGATTGTAAAAATTTCATAGATTTGCACCCCATCCTTTCAGAATTAGTACCAGGAAAATGTACTTGATCAATTTTTCTTTCTTTGCTTTTCTACTTTTCATTTGTGTGTGTGTGTGTGTGTGTGTGTGTGTGTGTGTGTGTGGTACTGGGGATTGAACCCAGGGACATTCTACCTCTGAGCTATACCCCCAGACCTTTTTATTTTTTTTTATTTTGCAACAGGGTCTCACTAAGTTGCTAAGGGCCTCACTAAGTTGCTGAGGCTGGCCTTGAACCTGCGATCCTCGTGTCTCAGCCTCCCAAGTACTGGGATTACAAGTGTGTGCCACCATACCAGGCTAAATTCTTTATTTTTGAATGATTTTTTAATAAGTAAATGCCTCATTATAAGCAAACAAGGGGAGAGGACAAAATTGATCTACTAAGAATATACAGTATTTCCCAACATTTTAGTATTCTAATTGTGTGCACTTGGTTACTAATAATTACAAATGTTCCTTCTATAATTGTTAAAATCGGATTGCAGAAGAGAAGGCATGCGCTAAAGAAAAAGTAATCATTATTCATTGCAGACATTTTTGCAGCTCAATTGGATCTTCCAGCCTCCCATTTACAGGTTTTTCTCTGTCATTCTCATGCACAGGAAGTACCAGCATTTCTGAATATAGAAACCGCTTCCTGTGATTACCAACCACCTTCCCATCAATGCTCTCTAAGCACTCAAGAAAGGAACTTAAGAAAAATGTAATTCTGGGTGAAAAGGAAACCCATGAACCATAATGAAACTTCTAGAGCAATGCATTTCAGATTTAAGGGGGAAAAAAGGTAACATATAAAAGGGTCCTGATGAGAGTTAAAGAGTGCTAAACATATCTAATGAAATGCTGAATCGCTGTGAAGGAAAGCATACCTGTTAGCAGCACCCATGGGAATCGGGACAAATGAACGATAACACAGGAAGAGCTGCACCTAGGGACTTCACCCCAACCCACATGAGCCAGGGCCTTCTCAGAATATGGTGTCTGAACCCGTCAAGCAGACGAGCTAGGTTGTGACATTTTCTAACAGGCCTTAATTTTACTATAATTTGAGAGACAATGGTATAGAGACTCTCAGTGGCAGCTCCGCCACTCCTCCCCACTCCGGGCACAGCCCTAATCATCCAATAATGGCATGCCAAACACAGAAGCCACAGGGCCACCAACTCGGCCAGTCCCCGTCCCATCAACTCAACATCTGCACTGAGAAAGGAACTGTGTCTTCCACCCCTCAAATGTGTCCATTCTCAGCTGTGCAGCTGTGTTGTACAACTTAGGAGCTGCATATGGTTAAATTTAAATGAATCAAAACCAAATAGAACTAATAATTGAGTTCTCCATTCACAATGACTACACTTCAAATGCTTCGAAGCCACACATTACCAGCATCTGCCATATTAAACAATGAGCCTACAGAACTTTCCCACCCTTGCAGTAAGCTTTATTGACAGCGCTGGTTTAGACAATTTACGTGGGATTCTAAATTACTCACTTAAAACTTGTGTCAGGAAATTCATAAATTTCTAATTATGCCTCATAACTGCTGGTGCTTATAATGCCTATGTATTGATACAGGGTTCATGCAGGCTTCAAAGCTAGAGTGTCTTACTTATCTAATCCTGCATGGCAAACCACCAAAAAATGTTGTGGCTTTAAAAACATTTTTATTATTTCTTGCAACTCTGCAGGTCCACTGGGTCTCAGCGGGATGCTTCTTTTCCTAGTCTTCTTTAGAGCTTCTGCAGTCGGGTGGTAGTTGTGGTTGGAATGGATGGCCATGCCCTTTTGCCTGGTATGTTTAAAGGCACCGTGGAATGGTGAGGCTCATCCGGAACACAGGGAATGCTCATTCTTGCTCTGTTTCTCTTTATTTCCAGGGCTTCTCCCTCTGCAGGTGGCCATCTTTCAGGAATACTTGCACCTCCACGCAATCACACCTTTGCACAAACTATTCTCCCAGTTCAGTTCAGAGTGCTCTAAATCTCCTTGGGACTAATTTTGCTTTTAGCCTTCCAGTGTTCACATTGGTGTCGTGTTGTCCCTGGGACCTCTCTTGAGACCATGCCGTCTTCTCCAACCCACTCAATGAAATTGTCTGATGTTTCTTGAAGAATACAACTAGTTCCTAAATACTATTGCTCCTCCGTGTAAGAAGGGGTCCTGTTAAACCCCTGGTAAACTGAAAGTGATGCAGTAGAATAGAGAGATAAAAATTTTAGGTAGAAAGGAGACAGATTGGGAAGGAAAATATAGTTTTAAAATCTGGAAAGTTCGTGATTTTTAACTCCACCCTATAGGGTGTGTTCTGTCTTAAACAGAAACCTCAATGGGTCCACTCCCTTAATCACAATGGCCCTTCTCCCCACCTGAGATCCCTGAGATGCTAAGTGTGAACCAAGGGTCCATGAAGAGGACAGAGGTCAGACACCAGCCAGACACCACCCTTGGGTTGCCAAGGAAACTGAAGATTAAGAGGAAGTCTGGACCTTCACTGTGCAACCCCACCTACCCCCTCATGGGGGTTCTATAAAAGAACTGAGAAAACAACAAAGGCTCTCCTGCTTGCTTGGAAGGACACTCTTGCGTGCAGAGACACTGGCTCTCCCCCTCTTGAGATGGCCCATGTCTCCCCTGAACGTGTATCCCCACCTTTCTTGAATTAAACCTTTGCCTTTTCTCTGACCGGCACATGCTGAAATTCATTTCTGCCACGTAAGCCAAAAACCCACTGAATTATTGTGTCTTCCCCTGACACAAGCATCCTAAGTAGAAAATACACCGAATACTCCTACTCTATTAAACATTGAGCTTAGCGACACAGGATACTTGGGAGCTGGATGACTCTCACTGCCCAGTAACACCAGAGAGGGCAGCATCCCCGAGCACTAACCAGAGAAAAGACCCAAATGCAAACTTCTAAGTAGGGTTACTAGCGAGTTTATCACTTTCACACCATCATAAAGTCAAAAATCCTATGTGAAACCGTCATCAACTGGGGACCATCTGTACCTAATATCTGTGCATTGCTTCCCATCTGGCAGCACTGAGCTGAGTGTGAAGCACAATTGAAGTTGTCAATAAATAAAAAATGTAATTGATTCCCCTTGCACTGCAGACACCACTGTGTCCATTCCAAAGTACCAGCGTCCGCCAATTTCAGTGGCAGGTAGAATGAAAGTCAGCTGTGCAGTCTCCATGCCCCAGCTTAAATCCCAGGCCCAACACCCCACTGCATCGTATTATTTCAAAACAACTGTGAGGTTGGTCTTCATCATGAAGTTGTGTGGATGACTTCAATCTATGAAAACTAAATAATCCAAGGCAACAAACAGCAAAAGTGGGAACTTGTAGAGAATTATTATTTGTTTACTTATTTTGGTACTTGAGATGGAACCCAGGGGCATCCTACCTCTGAGCTACACCTCCAGTCTTATTCTCTATTTTTATTTTGAAACATGGTCTTGCTAGGTTGATGAGAGTCTCACTACTTGCTGAGGCTAGCCTCAAACCTGCAATCCTCCTGTCTCAGCCTCCCAAGTACTGGGATTACAGGCATAAGCCACCACTCCTGGCACTCTTAGAGAATTATAAAGTGAGGCTTCTGAAGCTTGCGTTGTTTAGGAGCTCAGCCTTTTAGCCTATATGCTGTTGCCTTTTGCTCTCAGTAACACTCAGTAACACACACACACACACACACACACACACACTTACTTTAGGTGTTGGGTATCCCTAGACTCTTTAAGGATATTAACTACATAGACGAACTTGCCAATGAAGACTGCCTAGATAATAAATAGCGCTCGTTTTAGAAAACCTCCCTTGTAAGCAGTGCAATTTGCTCTACTGAAAATCCAGATTTTAGTGATTCAGAATTGAACACCATAAAACTGCTTTTGTTGGCAGTAAAAATATTTTCACTAGCTCAAGTCATCACAAGCACCGAATGCACCTATTTTTCTTTCAATGCAGAGATGCCGGGATCCTCAGACTCATAACCTACAAGGAAAAAAAATTTTATCAGCTGCCTTAGCCTTTGACACAAATATTTCTATGGGTGATTGAGATGATCTATGTGGATACTAAGAAATAAAGTGTAAGCAGAAGTGAGCCATTTTACAGTATTTATTCTGCACAGCCTCCAAAATAGTGGAGAAGGCAAAAATCGGGGACAGGAAAATGGAAATCAGTGTCTCCTTTAGTTTACAGGAGTGGCAAAAGGGAAATCAGCCCCTGCACTTTGGCATCCAAGGGAACTTGCACTGGGAGCACCTGGGCTCTCAAGTAATTTACATTTTGAAGATCAAGAGACTTTATGAACCAAAGTGCAGACTGTGTGCCTCAGAGGTTAGCCAGAAAAGTACTCAAATTGAGTTTTGATCCCCATGGCTGGCTTGAGGGTAGAAGTGGTGATAAGGGCCAAGGAAGGAGCTGACATCTGTTGAGAGCGACCACAGAGGCAGGAAAGCCTGGTGGTCAATGGCCAAGGTACTGGGGCCAGATGTCCCAGATCTGAGGTTCAGCTCCCTCACTCACTAGCCTAGTGACCTTGGGCAATGTATTTGGCCTCTCAAATATCACTTTCCCCAACAGAAAGATGTAGATAGTCATGGTGCCCACCTTACAGGCTGTGATCCTCTTGTCTCAGCCTCCCAAGTACTGGGATTACAGGTTTGTTGTGAGAATCAAATAACATAATGTATGTAAATCTCTATGCACAACAGCTAAGAATTCCTTCAGAGTTATCTGTGCTTAGTATTGCATAAACTGCTCTCATTTAACCATCATGATCAAATCCACCCCACAAGGAGATGTTAGCCTCAATTTGCATGTCAAGAAACAAGCTTTAAACACTTCCAAGGTCAAATAGCTCATTTGATTGCAAAGTCTACACTTTGAGCCAGTATGACCACTAGCCTGTGGGCTCCAAAGACAGCTATTTCTCATTTATATAAAAGAGTTAATTCTTCCAGTCGGAAAAAAAAAAGTCCCAAACCTAGAACCTTGGCTTAGAGTAAGGATTACTAAAGTTTCCACAAAGCAAGTGTTCCACAGAAACTTTTTGGGTAAATAAAGAAATGTTAGCAGAAATAAGCCCTGGAGCTTTTGCTGCAATATAATGCCTGCAGCACTAACTTACTAATTAAGACCGCGACTGTGTGTTCAGACACCACATGCGAACAGCACTCTGATGGCTTTGTCTGAGTGGCCACAACCCTCCACCGCAGGCTGAAAATTCCTGTCATTTCAGGGAACCTCTATTTACACATCTAGCATTGACTTCCTTCCCCAGACCAGATTCTAAACTATGACAGTAGGTCTAATGGGCTGTTACACTTTGCTAATTTACCTATTAATTTTGCAAATGGTCTGTTTCACGGAAGATAAACCTTATCCTTTGGAAACATGACATTTCTCAGTACATTCTGGCTCGAAGGATCCCTAGGCCCTGTGCAGAATAAGAAAATGAATTGTCCAAGGTGGCATTTCACCACTTACTTCTTATTCCCCAATGGCATCAAGCAGATACAACAATTACTCAGTCAATAAACTTAGGCAATTAGTCAGTCAATAAATGGTAGCTGCCTAATATTTTTCAGGATTCATGAGAAGACTTTTTTCTTTGTTTTTGTCATGATAACGGTGAAAAACTAAGTAGATACATAAGCAACTGTGTCCAAACATCAATGGGAGCCAGAATTTAAGATGAGCAAAGCCACAGATGTCCCCTTGCTTCTGGTGATCAATGGAACAGAAAAATAAACATCAGTGAAATTAGCAGGGAATGCCTCATAGATTTCCTGGTGTAATAAGTCAGCAGTGGACCAACCAAGAAGTTAAAAGTGCAAACCTACGAAGTGTATGGGAAAGAAGGGACATACTGACCCCCAACAGCCGGTATTCACAACTCAGCCTCACTCTGCTTACAGGGGGTCCTCCGGAATTGAGATTAACTGGAGGAAACACCCAACTGATTTCTTTCAGCTTCTGAAAATAGTTGATTTTACCCAATGAAGTATTCTCGAAACAAATGCCCCAAACACACAGACGCACACCAACAAGACCACCACTAGCAACAACAAAAACCTCATATATTAATTTTTGTGGGTGTGTGGAACTAGAAATTGAATCCTCTATGCTATACCCCAATTCCTATTCTATTTTTTTTTTCTTTTTCTGAGACAAAGCCTCACTAATTATTGCTCCCTGGCCTCAAACCTACAATCCTTCTGTCTCAGCCTGGGATTACACAGTGCCTGGAAATGTATCACATCAGGTAGATGAGAAAGTTTATGATGCTCACTGTAGTATTTTACACATATGTAAATATTTACGGTAATTAAAACTATTTATTTTGTTAAGTGCATAAGTAACTTGTATTCAATTTTTGCATGACTAAGTAGCCAGCATCCTTTTTTGTAGCTGGTAAGAAGGTGCAATTCATTGCAAAACCTTCCTGTATTCACAAGGTCTAAATGATAAAACCAAGGGCTGGGGTGCAGTTCCATGGGAGAGCACTTGCGTAGCACGTGTGAGGCCCAAGGTTCATTCCTCAGCATTTCAAAAAATAAATAAAAAGCCGGGTGTGATGGCGCACGCTTGTAATCCCAGAACTTGGGAGGCTGAGACAGGAGGATTGCAGGTTCGTGGCCAGCCTCAGCTACTTAGTGAGGCCCTGCACAACTTAGTGAGACCCTGTTTCACAATAAAGAATAAAAAATAGGGCTGGGGGTGTAGCTTGGAGGTAGAATGCCCCTGGGTTCAATCGCCAGTACTGCAAAAAATAAATAAATAAATAAATAAAATAATGAATAGAATAGAATAGAATAGGGCCAGGTACAGTGGCCTGTGTCTGTAATTCCAGCTATGCAGAAGGCCGAAGCTAGGGACCACTTGAACTCATGATTCCAGGACAGCAGGATCAACATAGTGAAGCACTGTCTCCAAGAATTAATATATAGAAATAAAACAAAACAAAAATAAACAAATAAATAGATTATAATATTAGCACCCCTTCTAATGGGCAGAGTGAACACCTCGGTAAATTAACTATCCATCTAGGACCAAAAAAAAAAAAAAAGAAAAAGAAAAGCCAAACAACTGAAATCTATCATTTCAGGACTCTAACAACTAACCTAAGACACAGACAGAAATGAAAATTGCCTGTACAAATAAAACTACTGCACTTCAGGAAAACAATTAGGTGTGTGACGTTCCCATCTGCCCTCCCTCCCTGGTTCAGTGGCCCCATAGCCAGAAACCCTCCGTCTTACAGACAATGGAAAGATCGGAGGACTTCTGGGGCTATATTCACAGCACAGTCATCAAAGCATAGTCAACATTTTGTCCAAACTCACATTTTTCTTAGAAAATCTCTATTCTCACAGTGTGAGGGGTATTTTATTTAACTCGGTGCTCAGCTGGGTGGGGAAGCAAGAAGTGCTAACCCTGGGGCGCTACCAAAATAATAGCGAACTGCTGGCAGCCTCTCAGCTGCTTCAGGTTGTGATTTCGATTGGGACAAACAAGAGCTTTGTGTGGAATGCGACAGGAAATTTTTGAAAACCAGATGGCAACAGAGACTTTGAAAAACTTCGCCATGGACTTAGTGAGCTCCACGCTGCACACCTATGTGAGACTATCCATGTCCCAGGAAGGTTAGAAATGAGAAAGCATAATTCGTTCACCTCTGGCCGACCTTGAGAACCTGCACAAGCCAGAGTGGAAGCGAAGGATGTCTTGTCAGATGCCTGAGTTCAAAATGTTCACCTCTTCAGAGATCCTCTTGGTAAAGGGTGGAAGAGATATAGGTATGGATTTAAAGAACTCTTCTGACAACCGTCATCCGACTCCTAAATAATAGTGACCTAGATGTAACCCCTAGCAACCCAGGCTTAGAAATCAAAATAAGAATTTTAAAAACAAAAACTAGCAGAGAACTCAGAGGCTAGAAACTGCTGTGAATACAGAATTAGTCCAGGAAAGTCAGTAAATGAATAGTAGTAAAGAAAACAACAACACACCTTCAACAACTATAAGCCTTGGGTTATGGAGAAATCTGGTAGACTTTTTATAATATTCTATCTAAAAAGTAAAATTTTTCAATGAGGAATTATGAGACATTCAATGAGAGAGAAAAGTATGTCACATATAAATAGGTGGAAAAAGCCACCACCAGGAAATGTCCCCAAAGATACCCAGATTTTTGGACTTAGCAAACACAGAAGTACCACCCTAGAGGAGCCCTAGCTATGGTAGCCCTTCCTGGACCCGTGTCATGTCTGATAACTGCAACAGTCAGTTGGCCATCTGGAAAATGCTCACAGTGCCCACCACTTGTCACACTTCGTGCAAGGCACAGAAATATGATCAGGAACGTGGCATGCTGGTATACGCCTATAATCCCAGTCCTTAGAAAGGACCCTCATCAACTTAAGGAGACCCTGTTTAAAAAAAAAAACAGATAAAATAGAGCTGGGGCTGTAGCTTGGAGGAAGTATACTCCTGGGTTCAATCCTCAATACCAAAAATAAAACAAAGTAATATGGTGGAGATAATAATTCGTTCATAACTTTCCTAGACATTATGTGCTTCTAGGTCATTTAGACCAGTAAAGGAACAGCAAAAACATTGTTAGATGGCATGGCTGCCGGGGATGATGCTAACATCTCTGTGAAGAAAAGTAGAGGAGGCTGTGGAAGCTGAGGAAGAAAGAACCTGACCTTGTCTAAGGCTCTAAGAATACGTCCCAGGTGTTATGGCTTGGTTCTGGAATATCCCCCAAAAGGCTCATCTGTTGAAAACATGGTCTTCAATGAAGCACAGTTCAGAGACAGGGTGTGGCTGGAGGAGGTGGGTCGTTGGAGGTGGGGCCTTGGGGACTATGCATGTCCCAGGTCGCCTACTATTGAGTTTGTTGCTTCCAGCTGCCATATTGTGAGAGCACCATCCTTTGCCATGCCCCACTGCTGTGGTTTCTGCCTTGGAGCCGGCTGACTAGGGACTGTACCTCCGAAACTGTGAGCCCCAATAAACATTTTTCCCTCTAAGTTGTGCTCGTCAGGTATTTTGGTCACAGGAACAGAAAAGCTGATTAAGATACCAGGTTATGTGACATCTATGGTGAATCTTGAACAAGTAGGGGTCTGGTAGATCCCCACGTACATGAAAAATTTGACCAAGAATTCATGAGGGAATCAATAGAAACACTAAGTTTTTTTTTCCTGGATGTCCATTTTGCAAGTCATGTTATCATTTCTACTCCTCCAAAGCATCAACATTAGAGACTGCAGAAAGCGGTGCATCGATAAGGTAAATAGTAGAGACAGAGAAAGTCAGGGCAGAGTTGGACTGAGGCTGAACCACCTGAGAGCACGGGCAGCCGTGCATCCAGAGGAATTAGCAAAGAATGCGTTTTGCTTTGAACCCAGCAGGAACAGTAATAGGAAATGGCACCACCATGCAGCAACCTGGGTTCTCCTATCAGTTCTGTCACTTATCATGATTAATGATGTAGAGAAATTCCCTAGCTTTCCTTTCCTCACCTATAAAATGGAGATTAAAGAGTGCCTGTCCTCCGCCTCTCACAGGGCTCCTGTGAGGATCGCCATAGGTGATTGCTTTGTAAACTTTGAAGTGCTTTAGAATCAAAATGGATGGGGTGATAATAGCGTTAGTGATTATTTTCGATAGCAATAGCAACTGAAGTGGCACAGGGAACTATTCCTATTCAGAAGAATAAGACCCCTGGGTCTCAAACACTGCTTTCTCAATGTGTGCACCAGCAGCTGGGGCCAGGCCTCAGCTCAGCTCAGCTCCTGGAGATCTAACTGTTTTTACCAGGTTTCTGATCCAGCTTACCGGAAGTGTCTCTCAAACCAGAAGGTGGCGCGTGCCTCTGTGCCTGGCCAACGTCCATCTGCCCTTGGTGGCTCTGCCTCTGGCCACTCATCCCTCTAATGAGGGGGGCATCGCGGAGGTGACAGTTCCTCCTTTGCCTTGCCGCCACCTGAAACAGGTTTGCAGCTGAGATCTTAGCATGCCCTGCCCATCGTCTTTGGGATTCTACAATGAAAGGTGCTTGTAGTTCATTTTATTTCAAAAACATTTGGGGAGGGATTGTGATGTACAGATTTTTGTGCTAAGACATGGGAATACTACAAGGCAATTTGACATTTCTCTCCTTCCTGAGGGAGTTCGTATTCCAGTGAAGAGATAGAGAAGCAACAGTTTTGCAAGAGGGAGCAGAGATAAGCACGGGTGTGAAAGGAGCTCAGAGATGCCAAACACCCAGCCTGAGAGCAGCCAGAGGAGAAGTCCATTCATGACCAAGCCCACCTTCTCCTACATTCCCTCCCCCAGCAGAAGGTTCAGAAGTAAATTACCCTTTCCACTTTTCTACTCGTACATCAGGAGTCCTTGTTGGGACAGTCAGCTGTCATAGGAAATGGCCTTGCAAAAGACTGTGTACCATGTCCTACACTAAGTCCTAAACCCTCATATTAGGGAAACATTTCCAGAATGCTGGAGGAAGGACCTCCAAAATCTTGTACCTCCAAAATCACAAGGAGAACATTATCCAAAATGGCCAAAACTGAAAAATAATCAAAGACTTATAACAATCCAAGAAGCCTTCATTTAAGAAAGATACCTGAAGCTGGGCGTGGTGGCGCATGCTTGTAATCCCAGTACTTTGGGAGGTGGAGACCGGAGGATCCGGGTTCACGGCCAGCCTCAGCGCTCTCTCTCTCTCTCTTTCTCTCCTTAGTGAGGCCCTCCGCAACTTCGTGAGACCCGGTTTCAAAATAAAGTATAAAAAATAGGGCCAGGGGTGTAGCGCGGAGGTAGAACG